>JAUTDX010001326.1:0-94472 GCA_030844895.1 Ambrosia x helenae | reverse complement strand
GCACCCCAGGCATACACTAATGCATAATCGACGCTATCGATTAGGGGTGGGCCTTGTCAGGCACCAATAGTTCTATTCAAATATTCCTCCGGTTTCATACTTCGAATAAATGATTATAGAGGCGAGGACTCAACCCCGAGTGGCGGTCACACCTCAAGTAACTAATCCGTCAAACATTTTCCCTAACATATCTTTCCCCCGAAAACGTTAAAAATAGTTTAAAATGGGGCCGTGAGACTCACCTGAATCAACGTCCGGCGTACTAAGCAGATAGCAAAAAGGGTCTCGCACCTACAAACGTCTAGATGTATAAGTCACTTATCCCTATAGTGCATGTGCCATGGCAAGTTGTACACCCAACTCCCGACCACAAGTTATTCCAAATCCCGTTTAATTAAGCGCGTATCCTAGGCTTCGTTGGCGTTAGATTACCTTTGTGTTACAAGTTAGTTATACATTACTCTTGTTAATATTTCCTTAACTTGTACCTTATTATCATCGACCGACTTCACCTAACGTATAATTATTTTCCCATTTAAATAATTATACTTAAGATCGCATCGCTTGATATAATATATATTTCAACACTCGACCCGACTCACTTTGCCGCACATTTGTTTTTTTCCATTTAAACAAATATGCTAAGATCTTGTCGTTCGATGGTATATTCTTAACGCCCGATTCAACTCACCATACCGTATATTTATTTTCCCATTCAAATAAATATACTAGGTTCTTGTCGGTACGGCATACACATATATATCCTTGTCTACTCGTCGCGGTTTTCCTTCCCACATATCTACTTTCATTAAGTAGATACACTAGAATTTTGCCGAGACGAGTGTACATATATATAAATGTGTAATTTTCTTGTTAAGTATATACGTTTGTTTAACGTCTTATTGTTTTCGTTATATTTTTCTCCCACGAATAATTCCTTTAACACTTAGGAAAGTGTTTATTAGTTTTCACCCATGTATATATATATTTTACTTCCTAAAAATATATATTTTCTCATCTTGCCGCAATGGCATTTTTCTCATGTTTTGTCCGTGTACGGTTCGTTACGCGTCTTAGTTCGATATCTTGAATAGTTAACTTTTCCAAGTTTTTCCCAACATGTGTTTTATAGAAATATTATTCATATTTCTTCCTCCTAACACAAGTTACTTGGAAGGTTTAAAATACTTATGTATTTTTAACCCAACTTGTTAACTTAACTACAAAAATGTTTCCAACACTTTTATATTCCCTTTTATATAAAAGTATTCATTTTTGTATAAGTTTCTCAAGTTTGTTTAACATTTTTTATAAAACCTCTATGTTTATAAAAATTCTTATGTTAATATCATCCATATTTTATAACTTTCAATAATATACTTTTTATACAAAAATACCCAAGTATATCTACTAGTATTTACCCAAATCATCCTTGGAAAATTATTACTTATACTTTTGACACCAAACTTTCCATTATTGCATTTTTGGAACTAATAGTTTCTAAAATGTTCATTTTTAGTCCTCTAACTTTCAAAGTTACAATATTAGTTCCCTTAACTTCCAAATGTTGCATTTTTCCACTCTAACTTCCAAAGTTAGCATTTTTCACTCAAATAGTGGACTTTGAAGATCCATCTTTTTATTGGTAAGTTATCTTTGTATCAAAACTTTTATTAGTCTTATATTCCATATATAAGACTACTTGTATATGTGTTTTATGTATTTGCCCATTATTTCAAAATATCATTCTTCTAAGTAAGTAAACTTTAATTTTTCAACTTCTTTATTCTTGAACTTCTAACATGTTCCATCACTTATTATGTCTTAGATGATCATATAAAGATGATTAAAGTTACCTTTTAACACATTCATGTTTGTTCTACAAATCTTAATTAAAACATCATCCTACTTAGTGTATGTGTAGATTTTATACATTTTCAAGAACACTACATCATCATCGTCAAATCCATGATTTATTTACATATCTTTAATCATCTACTTTACTCATGTAAAACCTATTAAAGATTATGTTTCAAACCACATTTTAAACCCTTCATGTACAACTTGCTTCTAAGAAACACATACATGAATATTAATAATCAAAAACAAGGTTAAGAAGCATACTACTAGCACAAGGCTAGGGAAGACAAAACCTTGGATTTTGAGAGAGGGGTTTAGTGTGTTCTTCCTTAATGGTTAAGCTCCAAGCTCGAAACACACAATAGGGGTTTGGATGTTGGATTGTTTTGAGTTATTTGAAGATTTAAAAAACTTGAAAGAAGAGTGTATATGTGGGTGGTATAGCTCACGGCTCAAAGAGAAAGAAGAAGAAAGGATTTTGCTTTGTTTCTCCAAGTATTACACATGTTTATATATTATTTATCACATGTAATCTTTCCAAAGATTCAAGTAATCTTATAGAAGATTGAGTTGTGTACTTAGGATTTTTGGAAAGATATTATATGTGGGGGTGTGTGTGTTGCCGTGTATATGTATGTAGGAGTAGAAGGTTTCTTGCAAATCTTGCTAGTCTTGTAATCCTTCATAATCTTTATATAAGATTCATTTTAAGCATGTGCATGCCTTTAGATCATGATTACTTGCTATTTGTCTTGGATTATTATGGGCCTATGGCCGAAATTTTCATAAGGAAGGGACAAGAGATGTGCATGCTTTGTACTTGTGTGTCTTACCCTTTTCCTAATCCATGCATGCTTAACTTTTAGTGTAGATTAGGTTGTCTAAAAAAAATTATAATATAGAAAGTTGTAATGGCCTTTAGGCCGGCCACTTTTGTGGTTTGGGTGGGGTCCACAACTCCAAATATTTACCCATATATTTGTTATGTTTAATCCTCGGCGTTCGGAGTGTCGTTCGGGTATTTTTCGGGTTTTAATCCCGCGTTTTCGGACATTAAAAATACCTTTAATAACCTTTAAATATAGTCTAATTTAAGTGTGGTTGGTTATTTAGGCTTTTACCGGGTGAAATTATGAGTTATGCGCGTATCGGGTGCGGTACGCGCACTTTATTCGTTACCGGGAGTTTTGTATGAGACGTTTCCTCTTATGGTTTTGGAGTTCCAAAACTCATTATATTTCATGAAAACTACCTTTATTTTATATCCTGGGTGTCCGGGATCCTTTTCGTTTATTTAATTATTACCGGGTAATTGCCAACGTCCATACCGGATAGTTTATTCGCACATGATCCAATCATGCTTTACCATTAAACGTATGCATACCTATGCATTATTTGGAAATTGCTATCTCCTAAGGCCTTGATAATTAAACCACATATAATTGCATTTAATTACGTTAATCACATATTAATTAATTAGTACGGAATTACTTATTTTTGCGGTTGTTACACGTTAAATAAAAAGTTTAAAATAAAAAGGCATAATTTATCTCATCGGCCATCTGTAGAAACTTATAGAAAATTTCAAGAGGCCAATACTTTTATTAATTTGTTAAATAAATAATCACGTGTTAGTATTTGTATGATTACAAAGTAAAAGACAAAACTAGTGCTAATCACTTTCCCAATTAATCAAACAAGAACAAAAGAATTCCTGTTACCACATGATGCGGAACATAAGCATTGGCAAATCTTGACCCGAAATTTCGGGGGTCGGAAGTTACCGAGGAGGTGGGAAGTCACTAGTTTCGGGAGTCGAAACCATATATACCAAAAAATTTCTATATGAATACTATATAATCGGAACTTCTGAACGAAAATTCGGGGGGTCGGCCGCCCCCTCACGCCCCCTTAAAAGGATCGCCACTGAACATAAGCATTATAAAACAGGGGCATGTGGCCAGCATGAGTGGCAACGTCTGACAAAGTAGAACGCGACGTTCGACAAGGTTGACGGGTCTGCGTGACTTACCAACTGCATCGGTTCTTCCCTATTCCAAAACAACAGTTTGTAACTTTTGTAGATTGGATTTAAATGGTTTATGAGCTTATGTGATGGACTTAAACCTTTATGAGTTATTTTTTTAATTGAATATGAGCTAAATGAGTTAATGTGTAAATACACCTTTACAGAACACTAAAATATTTTATATTGGTTATGCCGACCTTGTACTCATTAATCATAAAAGAGTACAGAGTCGGCTAAAAAAGCCCGCTATGTTCATTTCTTCATCTTCTTCCTTTATTTTATGCCACATCACAACGCTATAGTACGGTGCCGGCGTCGAGCAAACAATCTCAAGTAATTTAAAGTTCATCTTATCTTCTCTTCTCTTCTCAACTACTATCCATCTCTACAAATGATAGTTTGGAATTGTCAAAGGCATAAAATGGTTCGGAAGTTATATACTGTATCGACGGGATTTGGCACGCCGGAGAGTTGTACGGTGTGCACATGCCCACCCTCTTGCCTTAAGACTATTCCCAGTGGAAAACAAACTCAAGTTTGTTTGTGGAAATAATATTAAAAAATCAAAAGTTTGCATACAACTTACAATCGGTTTGTGCTGGCAACCTTGTTTGCAACAAAATAAAACCCCCACTAACTTAATTACTTATATAACTTATAATATTTAAGTTAAAAAAAACTAAATTACACTGTATTTCTTAACGTTTTTTTGTGAACATCCCTGAAGAAACAAAAGTCTAACCTTGAATCCAAAAGGTCAGATTCGTCTCTACAGCTTTGATCCTTCGTTAGATAGAATGACTTCTTAGAGATTGGAGACCTGAAATAACACAATATACCGATGTGGGCGACCGCCTCGAATCCCGAAGGAATCTACTTAGCAGACACAAAAACGTAATCGGCCATTATGTGTGTTCTTTAGGGATTTCTGAATGGCCTATTCAAGGAGACTAAGTGCTCCTTAAATAGGTTCCACAAGGGCCTCAACATCTACCCTTAACTTACCCAATGGGCCGAAACCCAGTTAAGGGCTTGCCTCCACATCGGCCCAAGATTAGGCCCAAAAGGATATAATATATGATACATAATAAATCATAGAGGGTGAATCGTACAGTTATCCTGACGTGGCATTCTCTGACTGGCTGCAGGCCAGGTGAAACGTGATTGGTTGCCGAGTGTACTATTGTCCCCTCTGCAGCTATACGTAGTGGAGATCTTTGTTGAGGTGGTCCCATGTGCTTCCATTGGCTGGCGCGTGCAGGAGATGTACTGTTTGTCTCCTGCGGGCTCTATTGAAGACACGTGTAATTCCCCTGTTGGCTGGTTTTGCAGCATGCTCCATGCCACACGTCCCTGAGCCCCGATTGGTTCGTACATCCTTGTACGATACGTAACTGGTTGCCACGTGTCCTTCCCTTTTCTTGTTCTGGAACCCTGGCGGATGCTGTTATCGACGTGTTGATACGCGTGCGTTTGCACCCGCTTGGCGTTCATCACCCGCCAAGCCCGTTCCGCCACCGGTGGATCTGTCGAAGCCTTTGGGCCTCGTGGACTGTTCAGGGTCTTTGGGCTAGAACATGGGTATGAGCCCATGTAATTTTGGGCCCCTACCCCTTCAATCCGATATAAATTTTTTTAAAAACCGAGTTCTTTTAAAAAAAATTTTTGGTTGAGTTGGGTTGTGATTACGTGTTAAGGTTGGGTTGTGTAGATTGAAGAGAGAAAAATTATTTTTTTATTAAAAGGTTGGATTGGATTGGTTGTGAATGAGGATAGTCTAATGAACCCACCCCTACTTTTATGTAGCTATGCCCTGGATCTAAGTGCTAGAAATGTACTACTAGTTTAGTGTAAACTCCAATGAGGAAAATAATAATATCAAAAGTTCTCAAAAAACTACAAATTAATACTTTTTACAAACTAGTAACCTATTAAATCCGTCTTAGAAAACTTGCCTATTAATTACCTTTCTCTTTACAAAGCTCCTAAGGCGGTCATTGGTAGTATGGAGGCTATTATGTGGCATTTTCTTTGTGCGGGTTGTAGTATGGAAAAAAAGATTAATTGGGTCGCTTGGGATGTCGTTACAAAACCGAAGGCGGATGGAGGTCTAGGTATCCCGAGGTTGGAAGATGTTAATGATGCGCTTTTTCTAAAATGGGCGTGGCGTTTCAAAAATGGTGGTAATAGCCTTTGGAAGAAAATTATGGTTGGTTGCCATGGGTCTAGCCGAACTTGGTCTTTTCTTCCGTGGTCGCCCTTTGCTAGCGGTTGTTGGAAACAAATAGTGAAGATAGGGAGAAAAAAGATTTGGAATGGTAATACCCTTGATAGCTATTTTGGTTGTGTTGTTGGGGATGGCTCGTCTATAGGGTTTTCGACGGATTCATGGTTAAAAGAGGAACCCCTTCAATTCGGCTAACATATCCTCGTCTTTCAGTCTTGAGAAGAACAAATGGGTGTCTATTGCGGAAAGATTACGGGTCATAAATGGCACGAAATCGCTGCAATGGGATTGAGTTTCGACTCCGGTTCAAGCGGATCAAGCGGCTGAATACTTCAATCTTATTTCGGATATATATGACTTTGGTTGGAAGGGTGGGCATGATGTTTGGCGCTGGAAAGCTGCAAATTCTGGTGAGTTCTCGGTCAAAAAGTTAAACGCTTACTTTCTGACCAGCCTCGAACCAGTTTAAGGAACGAAATGAATTGGAAAGTATGGGTTCCGTTAAAATGTAAGGTGTTGGTTTGGCGGGCTGCTTTAAATCGTATCCCTACTAAAGTTGAGCTGTGTAAACGTGGCGTGAACCTCCAAAATCAGACTTGTGAGTTGTGCAATACTGAGCCGGAGACAACCATTCATTTGTTCACAGGCTATTTTTTTGCAGCCGAGGTTTGGAACCGGATTGAACAGTGGTGCAGAATAAGTCCGATGATTATCTTTGATGTTAGCGACCTCTTAAAGGTAGTTTGTATGCAGCAAAGTTCGAAGCATGCTAAGAAGATTTATCAAGGTATAATTTTCTCTACTATTTGGGTCATTTGGAATGAACGCAATGATCGGATATTCAAAGGAAAACGTCGAAGGGCCATCGAGGTGGTTGAAAGCATCATGATGACGTCATACTTTTGGTTTAAACATAGAAGTAGTAGGCAAGCTATAGATTGGAATGTTTGGTGTAAGTATCCATTGAACATGTTGTAATTTCAGTTGTTGGCCGAGGGTCCTTACTTTGAGGGGACCGCTCATAGTGTTTTTTGAATGAAGTTTACTTTTCAAAAAAAATAAAACTAGTAACCTATTAAATTAGGTTAAGTCAAAGTAACCAAATATATCCTAAACTCTTAAATGAAATAGAAAACATCTAATATTGATTTGGATCACCATAACCAGCAAGTCGCTTATTAAATTGTCGGCCTCGCGTTATTCTTCCACACTTGAAAGAATGTGTCATTGAGTTCTCCAAGTTGACAAGACGTTTATGCCAACTATGATCATGTCACATAGTTCTTTCACAATTTTGTCGAGTTTGTTTGCCTTAATATAAAGATCAACCAATATAAGCCACAGGTGATCAACCCCACAAACTCCCGCAATAAACGTGAGGAGGTTGATTACTCCATTACAATGTGCCATGGCCAATAGGAAGCTAATGAGCTCAAATACCACCTGATGCAAAAATTACAAAGACGTTGGATGCGTTCTTGCAAACGTTTAAAGAAATAAACAACAAACAACATTGTCTATTTAGATTTCTTCTAAAGTTAACAAGTACAAATTATTAATGAACAATCAAATGAGTTATTAATTAATCAATGAACAAACAATAGGAAAATAGAAATTGCTTTCACACCGTGAGAAGCCCACGCCATTGCTCCACAGCCATGGCCACGCTAGGGGGCGCCTTGTTCCACTAGTGGCGTGTGGGCATCGTGTTCCACCTGTGTCCCCGCCCATTTCACCTAATACCGCATAGTCTTATTGTTTGTTCTTCAATGTATATAATATTATGAATTTTCAAAACAAAATGTAATATTATGATTATGATTAGTGAAGATCATGTATTTAATTTTATGAAGGATTGCCATTTAAATCATGTTCACTTTAAAGCATCAGAATTTTATTTCATAAAAACACCAAATTGGCCACCCTGTTCGGTTCCGTGACCAGTTTTAAGCCGTCCATTTTCCTCTTTTTAGTCTTTTCCTTAGCGTACGAAAATAATTAAAATCAAATACAACACCTTACAATCACCGTCCCAATCCACTATAAATTTACACTTTTGACCCTACTATCCAAATATACATATACACACACGTACTCTCTATCATATGCACTCACTACTCTCAAGAAAACAAGACTAAACCAAAATCTTTAACATACTCTTGAATATTGATCACCATAATTAACATCATCATATGATGGAGGATGATGATAGTAAAACGAAAATACCAAGAGGGTGTATGGTAGTGTTGGTGGGACATGAAGATGAAGAAAAGAAAAGGTTCATAATACCAGTGATGTATGTGAACCATCCATTGTTTATGGAGCTCTTGAAGGAAGCTGAAGATGAGTATGGGTTTCACCATCAAGGTCCCATTAACATCCATTGTCATGTAAAGGACTTTTGTAATATTCAAGACATAATTCATCAGGACCATCATCATTTTCACCATCATCATCATCATCATCATCATCACATTTGTTGCTTCAAAGATATATCCTGGTTCAGTTCATGATCTTTGTAGTTCTTTTTACTTCTTTATGCAATTTTGTAACTTCATTTATTGTCGGTTCAAATCTTTATTTGTTTTGGATGTTGGGTGTCCAAAATCATAACATGTTTATTGAGAGTAAGATAAAAGAACTTAGATAACTCAATGTAATATAATAGTTACACTTCTAAATAAACGACTTGCGACCAAATGCTTTTTGATTTCGCCATTTTGGTCATCGTTTAAGCTAATAAAATGGTATCAAAACCGGGAAAGGAAATTAGTATATTTTTCTTCATCTTACCCTTGTGTATTGGCATGAACAGTGCGTTTTATCGAGATTGTTGGCATCCAAATCTTGTAATCACATCTCCATGGTGAAAGAGAAGGGAACAAGCAACGGACATAAAATAGAGAGACAAAGAAAGAAGGCAAGTTGAGGTGGAGTCTTTGATTTCGCCAGCGGCAACGGTTGAATAAACCTTGCACATGCATTTTATAAGTTTATAACACATGTTTTGTTATGTATTTATATAATGTATACAAAATAGACCATAAATAAGTAGAATATTCTGATACGTGTCTAATCAAATCTTACGATTTCAGTTTATATAAATAAAGAAAAAAACAAAACAATTACCAGCAAGAGTTGGTTTGTACTTTAGCAGCCAAAGAATAATAAGTCGTAAACCTTTTGAAGTAGTCGAAGAATAAATTGTTACCGATGACACGTGAGCAAGATGATTACATGGGTTCCTCTTCTTTTCATGTCCATCCTATTAATAGAAAACTAACATCCGTTGACTTGTATATTTACTTTGGGAAAATAAACAAAATGTCCCTCTCCCACTACAACAGAGCAGGTGGAGACTGACACTTTAGCGGCGACTGTCGCCGCTAAAGGTTTGGTCGGCAAAAGTACGTGGCTAATGCCTCATGTCGTCGCTAAAGGTCGCCCCTAATGCCATTTTCCACGTGTCATTTTTTTATTATTTTTTTTGCCACGTGGCATGCCAGGATTGAGCCTTGTGGAGTTGTGGTGTTAGGTGGGGATTGCACCTTTAGCGGCGACACCTAGGCAGGTCGCCGCTAAAGGTTTCGCCGCTAAAACTCGATTTTCTTGTAGTAGATCTCGTCTCTTTGGAGAGACGTGTCAAACATTTTGAGGGACTACTAGCGTCTCCGGTGACATCTCCCCTTTGAACCATTACCTGCTTGACACGTGTCTATCATCACTCGGAGACGTCTCTGAGCCGTCTCAGCGCCACCGAGACGTCACCCGAAGACGGAGACTCCTTAGAGACGGAGACGTCTCAGAGATGTTATCGTTCACCGGACACGCCTTAAAGACAGAGACATCACGAATCGGAGTAGGAGACGTCGTTCACAGGAGACTGGGGAGATGTCGTTACCAGAGACAGAGAACGGGAGACGTCGTTCATGCCTGCTTTTCACCGGAGATTGCATCGGGGAGACGTCGTTGGTTGAGATGATGGTCTACCATCGAACATGTGGTTGAGTTGATCCGGGTGTGAACATCGATATGGAGGAGATTGAGGTAGGCATTGGTTTTTGAGAGAAACAGATGCACGATATGAAACGTTTGAGGATAGAGATGCCTCGAAAGAAAGAATTCTGTGCGCCACACACCTTTCAAAATAAAGAAGATATGATTGGCTCAATGTACACGTGTCGCACAATAATTGGCCCGTCGCTAAAGTCTCTCGGGAGACGCCTGAGAGGCCTTATATACCGTGATACCTCCCTCCAAAGAGACGAGAGGGGTACATTTTGATAAAGAAGTTAGTCAAAGGCCCATTTTGATGATTTCCCCATTTACTTTTAAAAATTTTGTATACAGATATTAGTTTATATACACAATAATTTTACATTTTTTGCCAATCACTCTTTGGTGGAGTGGTAGCCCCATGACCTTCCAATGTGGAGGTTGTGAGGTGAAGTCTAACCTAGAGCAAATTTATTCCAGGTTGAGGCAGAGGTTTTACCACAGTAGGCCGGGGTGGTGGGTTTCCTCTGGAATAATGGTAGGCCGGGGTTGAACCAAATACCAAGCACTAAGGGCATGTGTAGTGGGCTTCATGGGGAGCGTTTTTTGGGATTTATGGCCCCCCATAACGCCCTCTACACCTCCCCCTTGGGCTTTATGGCGGAAGAGCTCCATGTGTATAACGGGCGTTTTGGAAGAAAAAGGAATTTTACAATATTATTTTTAATCAATTTCTATACCCTTTTCTTCTACACCCAATCAGATATCTTCTACACCTAATCAAATAATAATATTTTAATCCTCAAGGAGCCCCATAAAGCCCTCACCCACTACACACATATTTTCCATAAAGCCCCATGAAGCCTTCCTGATATTTTAATCTCATAAAGCCCTATTGAGCCCCATAAAGCCCCCACTACACATACACTAAGAGACACGCGCCTTTAACAATTGAGGGTATATATAGCAAAACCAACTGGTGGCTGGAAGTTGGCAGTTGTAGCTTTTTAGATATATATTTAGTTGTTTGGTAAATTAGCTGGAGCTTTTAATAAAATTAATAAAATGATCAAGATGGACATAACAAAATATAATTTAGAATTAAATATTATCTTGGAAGATTATTTAAGTAATTTTAAATAATAAAAGCTTGTAGCTTTTTCTAAACAATAGTAATGGGGGGTATGTTTGGCAAAATTATTGGTTGGAATCTGGTAGCTGTAGCTTTTAAAATATATTTTAGTGTTTGAAAGAGTAGCTACAGCTTTTAATAAAATATATAAAATGACCAAAATTGCATAACTAAAAGCTTGTATGCATGTTTTTTATGGTAAACTGGGTATTTGTGTCATTTTACTCATTTAAAGTTTGTAGGTAGTAGGAGTTTTTTCTTAAACGCTGGTGTTAGTAGTGTTTCAATATAAAGTTTTTTTGTCTAACCTAAAAGCTTTCAAACTCCTTCAACTAAACAATGTTTTTTTTAATTGAGTATGAGCATTTTCTTAAAAATTTGAAACTAGAAGCTCATTGCCAAGCATACTCTAAGAACTTTTCAATATTGAGTTTTTTCTTATAATCTAAAAGTTTCGACATCTTTCCACCAAATACGGTTTTTTATTGATTATAACCTTTAAAAAAAAAAACTTACCCCATAATAACTCCTAAAAGTTCCTTACCAAACAATAGCATAATCTCAATAAGACCCTTGGGTGTGGAGGAGACCCATTATCCATGATGGTCCTCCATCTCAGCTGCCATGTCAGCGTGGGGTAGGAGTATCATGGTGATGATGGTTCAATGGTGTGGTAAGAGCATCATCTCTCCCTTAAAAAAAATAATAATTGAAAATACTTTAAACCAATCAAGAGGCCCGGCATCAAAGTCTTCTCCTTGCCTGTCATGCCGTGCCGGGCCTAAGGAGGGCGGTGTTTCTCGGGCCGGCATCGGCATGACTCTCCTATTCCGATACCACACCCAAGGGCCTAACATACTAAATTAACTATTTTAGTGTTACCTTTGCAATAATGAGAATACGTTATGATAATACTAAGACCATGTGTAGTGGAAGCGCTATGTGGCGTGATTTGAAGATATAGCGCCGGTAACACCGGAACTATGGGGCGCTATAGCCCAACAAACATGTATGGCGCCATTTCAATAACGCCGGTGCAAGTTTTGTCATAGCCAATGGCTATGTGACACGTGGACGAGCAGAAGAAAAAACGGTCAAAAAGAAATCGAACGTTGGGGCATTTGTTTTTTTAAGAAGTGGAGAAGAAGGTGGAGGTGGTGGTGATGAAGCCGGCGGCGGAGGTGGTGGGTGATGAAGAAGAAGAAGGTGAACAGTGGTGGGTGATGATGAATTAGAAGGTGGTGGTGGTGGTGGTGATGATGAATGCGGCGACAAGGTGGTGGGTATGGTGGTGGTGATGATGAAGAAGAAGGTGGAGGTGGTGGTGATGAAGCCGGCGGTGGATGATGATGAATAAGAAGGTGAACGTGGTGGTGATGATGAAGAAGAAGAAGATGGTGGTTTACGGTGGAGGTGATGGTGTTTGTTTCAGACGACGAAGAAGGAAGATGATGGTGTTTGTGGCTGATGGTGGTGTATGTTGGTGGTGATGAGGAAGAAGGGTTTGGGATGGTGATGATGATATTGGTGGTCAGACAAAGAAGGAAGAAGGTTGTAGTTTTGGGGTTTTTTTTCTAATAAAATAATAAATAGCACCTCATTTTTCCCCCTTCCACTACACTCCATTTTGACATAACGCCCTTATGCTGACTCAGCTGCCACGTGGACCAATCAGAAAGGGGGCTTTATAAAAAAAACCCTTCGCTACTCATGGTCTAAAGAAATTTGAAATCACATTTCGTAGTGACCTTTGCAATAATGAGAAGACGTTACAATGTAGTTCTAACTAAAGAAATTTCAAATCACATTTCGCAGTGACAAAATTTAAATTGTAGAAAGGTGTGTCAAATTTGATTAAAATCAAAATGATTGAGATTTTCTGTTAACATTTTCTTTTTTTCTAAATAATAGTTTTGCTCTTACAATTAAAGGACGTAGTTTTTAGGATTATTTTATTTTCTTTTTCTTTCTTTTATTATCACTTCTATTTTAATAATCCAACTTCTTTATTTTAGAAAATTATAATTTCCCACGTTAGCATAGTGTCATGAAACGGTGAAAGTCAAAGTACAATATAATAATGAAAAAAAAAAATACCAAATTGCTAACCCGGTTTCAACACGGTTCGGGTCGGTTAGTTGACACATAATACCCGCCCAATTTCCTCCTTTACCTTCGCGTATAATTAAAGTCAACGACCTACCTAGAATCAACCTCCCCTTAGTAATTTACATATTTGCCCTCAACCCCTTCCCTCATATATATATATACACCCTACCCACCTCTATTCATCAAATTTTGCACTTAATCTCAAGCTGTTTATAAGCTTCTTGGTTTCTTGAATCTTGATCATATTATCATGGGTGTAGGAGAACACTTCTTGATCTTCCATCATCATCATCATAATAACCATCAACAACATGATCATCATCATCATGAGTTGAAAAAAGAGGATGATCATAAGAAGAACATACCAAAAAGGGTGTATGACAGTGGTTGTTGGACATGAAGATGAAGAACAAAAGAAGTTTATAATTCCGGTGAAGTACGTAAACCATCCCTTGTTCATGGAGCTCTTGAATAAGGAAACCGAAGACGAGTCTGAGTTTCACCATCAAGGTCGATTAATATCCATTGTCATGTTCAAGACTTCTTTAATATTCAAGGTATGATAGATCAAGACCACTATAACCATCATCATCATCGTCATGTTTGCTGCCTATAAAGATTGATTGATCATGGTTCAAGCTAGTGTTGATCATCTTTATAGTTTTATCCTCAATTCTGTAACTTTGGAAATGGGTCGTTTGTAGATGTTTGTATATGAACATACGTACGTCATCTGTTCGAATATGTAAATAGCGTTTTTGTTAAGTTTGTCATATTTTATACTCTGATTGTGTGAATAATAGATTGACCTCAAGGTGGAATCTAGACAAGGTATTAAACAGAAATTTGTTTAAGATGTATTTAGCTTATCTCCCATTGGTTGGAAACTTGTAGAAAATGCATGAAACCAGTGTTCTTTTTTATATATTTAAATTAAATTAAATGGTTTTATCACTATTAATTATACCCACATATGTATGAACGGCTTTAATTATAACAAAAAGGAAAAAAAAAACTATAACTACTGCTAATTATACCATATTCTAAGGACAATCTAAGGCCGGCTGCTTGTTAAATAGAAGTCGACACAATTAAAAATCAAGTGTTTGTAATAATCTAAGTGATTAAATGGATTGAAAATTAAGTAATTGCAACAAGGCAATTCTTTAATTTTTACATTAAAGTTCTAGTACAAATGATTTTTTATTTACTATTTTACATATTAATAATATTAAAAATATGTAACATAAACCAGTGTTGAGCTTTAATCGAGTCACCATATTGTTTTTTATCGAGGTTGCGTTTGATCATGGTCAATATATTGGTCAGATAAACCAGCTCGAAACATATTATGAACAATGTTCAAGTAATTATTTATGAGACGAATCGGATACTTATTCTGTTTTCTTTATCAAGTTTTATTTATGTGATATGGTAATTAATAAGTTAACATAATATAGAGCCATGACTAAATAGGAAATGGTTTTCGTCCCCGAATTATGTGAAATGATTATGAGCTATTGAACAAGTTTTTAATGGGTATGATTAAAACTGGTTCAGGGTATTTTTTTGGTTCGCCTTCACTCATAACATAGGCTTGTGTTCAGTACAGTCTTTAGCCTTTCTTCGTAGCATCCTAATAACTGAATTGCATAAAGATAGTGCTCAAGTCAGGAATACGATCTTTTAGGGCAGAATTTATGTATCGTTATTGTACTAATTTCATGAAAATAACATTAAAAACAACGTCATGTTAATCATGCATCATGTGGTGGCGTTTATAGTCAAAAGACAAAGGGTGCATGCACCAATTGGGCTTGTCCAGATTTCTAAGTGTTGTTTGTCTCATGTTCAAGGCTTGATGCAAAACTACTATTGAGCCGGAGGTCTCACTGGAAACAACATCTCTATTCCTACAGGGTAGTGGTAACGTTATCTGCATCTTACGCTCCTCAGACCCTATGTTAGCTTTGTTGTTGATGTGATTTACTAAGTATATATGATGATGATGATTTTCTTCGAGTCAAATCTAGTTTCATTATTAAATAGTGGATTGCACTTTTCATTCTATAAGTTTATACCAAATTGCAGGAATGTTCTTTGACTGAGAGGTATTTACACTGAATCTTTTTTATGTTACCATTCTATACATTCAACTATTTTTGCTCTAACCTAGTAAGTTTTCTAAGTTAAATGTAACCATGTGTCTTTCACCCGAGTGAAATATGGCCATTTCACCTTTTAGTAAATTGTTTTACTATCTAGTCACCCAAGTTATACAACTTGAATATCTTACTCAATCGAAGTTCTCGGTGGATTTGCACCAGTGTGCTCCCAACCCGATAAACCTCCCATATAGTCGAGCCATCCTGAGTATTCCGCCCCCAACACCCTTTGTATATTATTTCTATCTGTTATTTACCTTAGGTTTTTGAAATTTTTATTTTTACAGTCTACGGAGACAATTAAAATTTTAGATCTTTTAGATATTACGTACATATGGGACGGGATACTTTGAGAACTTCGTTAGGTTGTGAGAACCATAGAAACTCATCCTAGCCATTGATCACATATATCCAATGGATGAAAATCAATCTAGATTAGTTTTTGTCTTGTTTTGTTTTGAAACAAAATATTTTATTAGATTTTTAAAATACCCTCTGAAAGGGTAATTTGTGTAAAAATTAAAACCATCTCTCTTCTTCATTTTTTCAACCCACATCGCATTAATAACTTATATATTTTTTAATTTCTTTTACATTCGTTTAATCTTAAATTCAAACTAACTTTTCCGTACTCACATTGTTAAAAGTTTTAATTTCTTTTACATTCATTTAATTTTATAGCTTCACTATTGCGCCTGTTTAAAATACCCAACAACATATATAAATTCGTATTACAAAATAATCGTATTACATCAGTATAATTACATATCAACTTAACTGTGTACATTTCCAACAAAGAGAATCACACATACTTCATGAATACATACGTTTTTAGAAACATGACTGTGTAAATTTCCAACAAAAGAAAAGTGCACATCATTTTTTAATAATAATAAAAAAATTTTGCATCCATCGAATTTCAAAATGGCATCAGATTCATAAAATCGTCCTTAAACAAAGTTGTGTTACCTTCTAAAATTTCCCTTTCAAAATTAAATGACTCCATAAAGAATAAATGCCAAAGTGAATTCATCATCATCGTTTCTGGACTGAAATGACTCTATAAAATGTAAATGACAAAATGAATTCGTGCATGTGTCAAGATCAAAACTTGCAAAATTAAACGATATCGTATCATATCTTCCAAACATGCATCTATATATTCGTATTACGCTAGTGTAAAATAACTAGTACCATCTATACCAATAGTATTACACCATTGTAAATAACTCACAACCTCAATAACTTTTGTATTACATCATTGTAAATAACCAACATCTATAAAATTCATTTTACTCCATCGTAACTAACCCAACCAAAATCTATAAAATTGGTAGTAGACAAGTGTACCATTCATTGTACAAAAAAGGAAAAAAACTAAATCCAACTTCTTCTCCCTTTCTAAATCATCATCAACGTCATCTTTGAACACAAAAAAAAATCAGATCAAAACAAAAAAAAAACGCAAGAAAGATCTTGATAGCAAACCTATTTTGAGAGTCTTTGTGCAGGTTTACATTGGTGTAAAAAATACCACTCCCAACGTCTTTTTCTCTATGATCGCTGGTAACCTCCAAAACCATGAGCACTGTCTCCTTCACCCGCAATGAACCCACCAGAAAACTGTACACCACCATTGCCTGAAAATCCAAACCACCACAAACAAACCCCAAACACAACCCATGAGGCTAGAATCATGTCTGTTCAAAATTCATCGAACCTAGACACACACCTTTCCATTAAAAACTGTTTCTTCAATCCTGCATCAGACCTTCCTTTCGAATAACCACAACCACCTTCTACAAAACCTCACTACTGTAGATTGGCCATATCCGGACTTTCGTTTCGACACACACCTTTCCATTAAAAATGTTCCTACTTTTAAGGCGGCTTCTATTTCAACCACTTCTTCAAACCACCGTAGATGACCACCCCACCATTTGTTATGGCTCAAGATGGTTCCACACCTCACCATCCTTTACAGGTTTGCTTTTAAAGAGAGAGAATGAGAAATAGAGTATAGAGAGAGAAAGTGATTGAAGGTGTCTGGTTGTTTGTTTGAAAATAAGAGAGAGAAATAGAAGGGATATTATATATATAAAAGTGATTGTCTTGGCATATGGATGATATATTGACAAAATGTACACATATAACAATAAAAAATGCACACTACAAAATGACGGCTGCTTGGTATATATTGTGTGTTTGGACAAAAATACCCATCAATATTATAACCATAACCTTAATATGTGTCACCTTGTAATGGGCTTAGAGGGGTTCTCAAGTTATCACAACTTAAAGGAGTTCTCAAATGATCTCAATCCGCGTACATATAAAGCTTAAAGAAGGTCTATATTCATAAGAACTTCTTGGGTTCCAAGAAAATATAAAATACTTCTACAACAAGAAATTGATTTTCCGAAACAACTATCCTAACTAATTTACATTAGTACATAAGTACTTAACCTGTTGAGATCATAGTGTCCAATGATGAGGCTTAGATTGAGGTTGGTGAGATGATGACCATACGTCAGAGAACAGTTGTTGCATTGTGATGTAGGTGTGATATCAAGCAACAATTAGCGATGAACGACTAATAATATAAAGAAGTCAAGACTGTCACCTCATGACTTTTTGTTTTACTATTAAATCTAGTGTTAAATTTCTATTAATTTAAGTGGGCTAGGTATATTTTGTTTGCATATATTGAGCCAAATCCAATATAATGTTATATAAAAAGCCATAAATTTATCTATAAATTGTGTGTATATTTATTATTAAATAAATAAAAAATTATTCCAGCCGAGCGTACCTTTGCTCGTGCTTGGCTCATTTACAAACCGAACCGAGCCGATCGGCTCATATACAACCGAGCGGAAGACCGAACGAGCATTTTTCGAGCATTTTCCGAACGAGCGACGAACGATCCTCGAGCGGCGAGCGATTTGTACAGCCCTAGTTTATAGTTATTCAACTCCCACTGATATTTAGGCAAGCCATGTTAATTACACACATACATGATTGCACAACTTGTAATAGCGGTTTAATTTGCGTCTTATATGATAATAACACAACATATTTGCAATTACACACACAAACACATACACGCGCGTGCACGCGTGCGCGTGTGCTGATGTGCCTGGTTTAAGTAATTTAGAAAGATATCATTTTCTCGGTACCAAAAACTTGGTTTTTAAATTACAAAACGTTGCTTTTGGGAAAAAGATTGATTTTTACTAAACAGTGTAAACAAGTTTTAAATTTATAAGTAAACGATAGTTACTCAGAAACTAAAACCAACACATAGGCAGAGAATCTGACGTGTATAGGATAGCTTTCTAGGGTAAATACCGAGTATCGTATTCCTAGAGAACACATTTTCCGCTACTCAACCTTTCATCAAATAACTAATCGGGTTTGAAAAAAAAACAGAGGGGTTCTTAAGAAAAATAGTTTTGAAAAAGGGTTTTGGGTTTTATAAAATAAAAATATAAATAGTAGAGATAGTGGTCATGCACATCTCGGGGCCCACCGTATAAGCATTTAAGTTTATTATTAGAAATAGTATTAAGTTTAATTATTTGTGAGGAGGACGAGAGTGAGCTTGAAGTGTTGACTCCTTGATAGAGAAACGGGGCTACTACTGAGTAGTATGCTTAACCTCCCGATGCGCGTCCGCATGAAGGTTCACCGACTGAGCCCTGCTTTTACAGGTGCTTCCCAAACCGCGGTCAAGTCTCTGATCCTCTAACTTATCTTCTTCTTAAAATGGAGGCTTGACTTCCGACCTGGAACACCGTACACCTCTTTTAGCTCTCGCATTCCATATCAAAAGATCTCTTCTTACAGTCAGTCCTGGCAACATCGTATCCCCTAAGTAGGTTAACGGTCATGAACATTGAATGATCTCTCTTACAGTCAGCTCAGGTGACATATATCCTCAATGGTTCACGGTTTTGTACTAACGAGACCTAGATATAGAATTCTTGTTTTATTTATCTTTAAAAGTGACACTTTAATATTTATTGATCAAGTAAACATAAAGTTGGTTTAGTAATTTGTGACTTAACAAACCCAACCCATAACCTCCCGAGATGAATGAAATCCTTAACAAAGGTGGAATATAATCCTAAAGGTGTGCAATCCGAAGATCACTGGTGCACCTGTAGGGATTCCTCCCTTTGCCAAGAAAATCATTCATTCATCTGGTAAGAACCAGAAATGTGTCACTCAGATCTGGTCCACTTCAAAAGCCATTGCTTGGAACCCAGTTTGGATATCAAAAGCCCGAAGGATCTCTCTCACTACCGGTTTCCTTGCCTTGGATCTTGCTAGGGACTACCAGAAGCTGAGTAAACCTCTTGATAGTTTATTTTATTAAGTTAAGGTTGATTTAAGTTTATCAAGTTAGTTACCAATTGAACCTGTCACAAGATAAACAAACAAGAATTAGAAAGAAGATAACACAACAAATAACTAAAAACAAACTACTACTAATAATAATAATAAAAGTCTACAAATCGAAGTGGGTTCATAGATAAGAGAAAGATACAACAATAAAGAATGATCAACACATGAACATGGCTACTCATAGACAAGCCTTTCGTCTCTTAGTGCTATGTATCTAATGTAATCCTTACGACCATCGATGTTATATTGCATGAACTACTCTACGATCCCATTCTTGGCCAAGATGATCAAGGTAGGACGAAGCCTAACCTTGGTGGGTATGTTAGGATGGCCCCAAGGCCTTCCACCAGACCCAAAGATCTCTGCAAGAAGCTTGGAAGTCGACCCAAGAGGGCGTAAGACTAGATGGGATGGGATAAATGGTTGAGTGAAGCTTGGTAGTTATAGACCTCCCAGAGTGTGCAAGGGTGTGCCAGAGAGTGGTGCACGGCCGTGCACTACCCTATGTACGTTCTGTTTGTTGCAGTCCTGCCTGTCTATCCTGTTTGTCTCCTGAACGGGCGTGCCAGGGTACTTGGCACGGACGTGCATCTTGTCTTGGCTAGATTCTTGTCTCCCAAGTTGGCTGCGTTGTCTTCTAGCGTCCAGGGCCTCCATGCAAGTGTGCATGGGCGTGCTGGGTTAGTCCCGGGCTAGTTTTATCATTGTTTAAGTTCCAAAAACGTCTTCAAACATATAGGAAATATGTTGCAAGTCTCGTATCCTCATGAATCTCTTGTTTTTGCCTATTTTTGCATGAAAATTCCTTATTTTCGGTTTGGAGCTTCATTTTCCTCATAAATACAGATAGGAACGATTTAAGCATTCAAATCGGTAATTTAAGCCCAATTCTATCATATATAAGACTAATTATGCATGTTTTATATGTTAATTTTGTGACACATCACACGCGCGGGCGCGCGCGCGCGCGCACACACACACACATATATATATATAAGCATGATATACACAACAAATCGAATCTAAAAAATTGAATTTTTATTAGAGTCTAACAAGACTATGCTCAAAATAATTAAAGAGATTAAAATTCTCCATTTTAGTGAAGATATATATATTTTTTTTAAAAATAATGACAAACATATTATTATTAACTATAAAAAATTAAAAGATACCATAAATAATAAATAAATTATGAGAATATATATGGTGGTGACACGTGACATTCATCCGAAAAAGCATCATTAAAGTAGTGTTTGGTATGCAGGAATGAGAGACGTAATGGAATGGACTATCGCGATACAATGAAAAGAAAGGTGTTTGGTTGGTCAAGTTAATAGAATCATCCATTACCTCGACCATTCCAATCCCTCTAAAACCCTAAATTCATTCCACCACTTCAAAATGGCATCAGATTCATAAAATCGTCCTTAAACAAAGTTGTGTTAACTTCTAAATTTCCCTTTCAAAATTTAATGACTCCATAAAAATTAAAAGCCAAAGTGAATTCATCATCATCGTTTATGGACTGAAATGACTCTATAAAATGTAAATGCCAAAGTGAATTCGTGCATTGTCAAGAGCAAAACTAGCAAAATAAATAAACTAAACGATATCGTATCATATCTTCCAAACATGCATCTATATATTTATATTACGCTAGTGTAAAATAACCAACAAACATCTATACATATGTATTACGCTAGTGTAAAATAACTAGTATCATCTATAAACAATTGTATTACACCATTATAAATAACCCACAACATCAATAACTTTTGTATTACATCATTGTAAACAACCAACTTCTATAATACTCCCTCCGTTCCAATTTAAATGTCCTTATTTCCTTTTTTGTTTGTCTCAAATTAAATGTCTCTTTCCAAAAATGGAAATGTGATTTCCAGTTTTGCCCATAAAAGACAAAACACAATCACCACTTTTGAGGATATAATTGTCATTTTACCACATACAAACAAAAGATTTCTTAAAAAGTGTGTTTTTAAACATGGGACATTTAAATTGAGACGGAGGGAGTATTCATATTACTCTATCGTAACTAACCCAACTAAAATCCATAAAATTGGTAGTACACCAGTGTACCATTCATTGTAATAAAAAAAGGAAAAACCCAAATCCACCATCCTCTCCCTTTCTAAATCATCATCAACGTCATCTTTGAACACAAAAAAAAATCAAATCAAAACAAAAAAAATGCAAGAAAGATCTTGATAGCAAACCTATTTTGAGAGTCTTTGTGCAGGTTTACGTTGGTGTAAAAAATACCACTACCGACATCTATTTCTCTATGATCGCTGGTAACCTCCAAAACCATGAGCACTGTCTCCTTCACCCACCATGAACCCACTAGAAAACTGCACACCACCATTGCCTGCAAATCCAAACCACCATGAACAAACCCCAAACGCAACCCATGAGGCTAGAATCATGCCTGTTATACTTTCCCTCAAATTCATCGAACCTAGACACACACCTTTCCATTAAAAACTGCTTCTTCGATCCTGCATCAAACCTTCCTTTCGAATAACCACAACCACCTTCTACAAAACCTCACCACTGTAGATTGGCCATATCCGGACTTTCCTTTCGACACATACCTTTCCATTAAAAAATGTTCCTACTTTTAAGGCGGCTTCTATTTCAACCACTTCTTCAAACCACCGTAGAGGACCACCCCACCGTCTGTTATGGCTCAAGATGGTTCCACACCTCACCATCCTTTACAGGTTTGCATTTAAGAGAGAGAGAGAAAGAGTAGTGGAGTATGAAGAGAGAAAGTGATTGAAGGTGTCTGGTTGTTTGTTTGAAAATAAGAGACAGAAAGAGAAGGGATATTATATATATAAAAGTGATTGTCTTGGGATATGGATGATATAGTGACAAACTGCACACATATTATAATAATAAAAAATGTACACTACAATATTACGGCTGCTTGGTATAAATATATGTGTGTGTGTGGAGAAAAATACACATCAATATTATAACCATAACCTTAATATGTGTCACCTTGTGATGTGCTTAGAGGAGTTCTCAAGTTATCACAACTTAGAGGAGTTCTCAAATGATCCCAATCCGTGTACAGATAAAGCTTAAAGAAGGTCTATATTCATAAGAACTCCTTAGGTTCCAAGAAAATATATAATACTTCTCCAACAATAAATTGATTTTCCTAAACAATTATCCTAACTATGTTGGCGATCAGGCCCAGGAATACGAATAACCAAATTTGATCTCAACCAAGATCGACTCTTTCTTTTTATTATAATTCTTGGCACACAAATTACATAGGCCCTAACCATCTACTTATACTATCATAATCATATGAATCCTACTCAAATACTTCTCCTAATCATTATCTAATACTAACTTACATAATTATCTCTAAACATTATCACTACTATTAAAACCTACTAGATAATTCAAACATAACCTTACTAGATAATTCAACTAGTTAATTTAAACTAATTAAATAATCTCACTTTGACCATTCAACTTTCTTTTAACTTAGTTTTAGGATTAACTTCCAACATTCCCCCTTAATCCTAAAACCCGACCTTCTCTTACTCATTCCCTGACGAACCACACGGGTCTCGACCATACATGCTTCTTACTCCTTCCTGCTTTCCTACTTTTTTGTTGTTGACTTGCTATCTTTCTTGCTTGAATTTTTCCGAATTCTTTCTTCTTACTTTAACTCAAAACCAAGTTTCTTTCTAATCAAAACCAACCGGTTTCTGATTTCGTGCTCCTGCTACTGATCAAATATCATATTACCTTCTACCTTCTTTCTTACTTTATTCAAGATCTGGCTCTTGACATACCTTTCAAGATCTGGTTGTTGACATACCTTTACCTTCTTTCAAAAAACGAACCTGGCAACCTTCTTTCCAAGGAACGTTCTTGCATACCTTCTTATTTTCAAGTGACATTCATGGCAACCTTCATTCCGATGAATGTTCTTGATTACCTTCTTTCCTTCTTACTTTCTTTTATTTTATCAAGACATAACTTTCTTGATTAACCTACTCAACCTAAAACTTCCTTGCGAAACAAGTTTCCTCCTTCTTGCTTAAACAAGCTAACACAAAAAAACTAACCTTCTTCTTGCAAAACAAACTTGCTTCTCTTCCTATTGTCATACTAAAAACAACTTTCATTCACCTTCCCTGCATTCATTCTTTTTATTCCTCACATAAACATCCTCATGCGTGAGAGTTTTTCTCTTTCTTGCTTAAACAACTTCCTTCCCTTTTCATACTTCAATTTTTAGTCACGTTTTTTTTATATTACTTTCTTGACATCCACTTCGATGTTGAAGTTTCAACACTTGCTGCTTACTCACCAAATCATCATCACATGCAACTAAAACTAATTCTTACAATAGCATGTGACCTGCATCTAGTTACTATCATGCGGCTCAAACAATTTGTTTTTTTTCCTTCAACCACCTTACCGCTTTCCCATAGTCGCAACCCCGTGAGGGGCTACTCACCCTTCTCGTAAAACGACTCTTAAAACCGCCAAGCTCTGATATTAATTGTTGGCGATCAGGCCTAGGAATACGAACAACCAAATTTGATCTCAACCAAGATCGACTCTTTCTTTTTATTATAATTCTTGGCACACAAATTACATAGGCCCTAACCATCTACTTATACTATCATAATCATATGAATCCTACTCAAATACTTCTCCTAATCATTATCTAATACTAACTTACATAATTATGTCTAAACATTATCACTACTATTAAAACCTAGTAGATAATTCAAACATAACCTTACTAGATAATTCAACTAGTTAATTCAAACTAATTAAATAATCTCACTTTGACCCTTCAACTTTCTTTTAACTTAGTTTTAGGATTAACTTCTAACAAACTAATTTACATTAGTACATAAGTACTTAACCTGTTTATAGTTATTCAACTCACACTGATATTTACGCAAGCCATGTTAATTACACACATACATGATTGCACAACTTGTAATAGCAGTTTAATTTGCATCTTATATGATAACTAGATGGCGTCCCCCGTGCGTTGCGGCGGGGGACAATCTAACGACAGGTAATATGACTACGTATGTTGCTATCCAACGTTGTCATTGCAGCGGGTGCGAAAAAACGTACAGAATAAATTCGAATTTGAAGTCCATACATGGAATCAAAATCGTGTACATAAATCGTCCAAAATCGGAGTTGCAATAGGTATAAATCAACTATTAACGTTATACAAATTCCAGTTCATAAATTGATACCTAATGTATATCGACGATAATAATGAACCAAGACGTAAGTAAATACATACTAACAATGATGTATAAAACCTAAACAATCAACGGCTCTGAGCACGGCCTTCATCACAAAAATAATACGTGGCTCCTTTCCTTTTGCCTTCTTCATCTTCATAGTCGCCTATGTCTATAGCACCACAAAAGTAGAACTGAAATCAAATTCGAGACTTAATCCAACAAATACCAACGCTACAAGAAATTAAGAGTGCGCATATATGGGCCAAACCGAATTAAAACTGAGAACCGACCCGAATTTACAGCATAACCGAACCATGGCTATAGTATAGGTTTTGTGGTCGGTCCGTAGGCCACTACAGTCATTGGTAAAACTTCAAGAATACCTTCAATGCATATAGAAAAGGACTAATAAGCAAAGAAAAGAAACTTTGGAAAAAAAATGACAACACTAATCCCATTTCGTAAACAAAGTAAGGCAAAACATGATCAACCAGTTGCAATATGAATACGCTACAACTCACATTACGCTCACAGTTGATGCACAAAGCCAATTGCAGGCGCAACCCCAGGTATAAAAACAAAGATGTCATCATTACCCAAATAACAACATTAAAGCATACCGAATTTTAATAGAGCTACGTTTCCTCATATACACCTTCATCCAACCTTTGTTTTCAAACACATGTAAGAATGACTACAGCATAATATCAGCCACAATGGCAACTCATTGTGCATAAACACGTGGGAGAACACGGGTAAGGCAGGCTATAAGACCTTGTGCAAAGAACTATATAAAGATGGCATTTTTAGTAATCCAAAAAGGCACAGATTAGACTTAGAAGCAAAGCGCATGGCATAATGCGTAACACGATTAATCTCAGTAAGAGTAGATGTTACTAATCCGTAAACAATAACATGGATGGAAAAAATTCTTTGAAGCATTAACACAAACAGCTGGCATGCAAGTAAAAAGTCATCAAATTTTGCCTAAACCAACATGTATCTACCAACCATTTATAAAAATCCCATCAAGCCATTAACACAAACAATGGAAACGCATGGCAAAGAAGAACCAAAACAAACCTAACATCACAGCAGGCCGAAAAAAAAAAGATGGAGGGACGCCAATTTTTTAGCTGATTGGAGGGTATGAACCCTACCGTTTTTTACCTGCAAAATTCTAGAGGATATAAGAATGAAAATACAGGGGAAATTATGTGGTTGCTTGAACTTGAAAGCCACATTTATGTCTAGACCTTGATTGAGCTAAGGAATCTTGAGGACCTAAACAAAAGTGCCTCTTAAGGGATGTCACATTCGTCAATAGCTTTTGCATCCTCTTATAAACTCCTAAACAGTTTGTCTAAAATCATATTATTAAAACATGATATTGTTTTTATACAAATAACTTGAAAGGTCACGATCGATCTTCAAATACATCAGAGTGAAAGGTTGAATTCATGCTCCCCAAATACTTGCTTACCTGTGGCCCTGACGTAGTGACGTCTGCCTGGTCTCGTTTCTTAACTTCATGACCAACTCAAAATCAAGAAAAAAATGATTTGTCGTCATATAATCGGCTCTCGATCTGGAAGATAATTTGTGCGGTGGAAGTTATCGGATGGTTGTCTTGATCTTTAATTACATGCGTAGATGTGGATATACTGAAGTGGTGCTGTGGTGGACACGTGGGTTACTGGGCAAAGAAAGAGGAGAGCTGACGGAGCAGGCAACCAACACCCAGAATCACCACCGATTGTGAAACCTACACCCACCACCATCAAAACAATAGCGGCGGCGGCGGTCTCTAGAGAGAGAAACGCCTGAGAAAATGAGAGAAAGAGATAGTGAGAGGTTAGAGAGAGGGTGATCAGGATTGAAATGTGAAGAGCTGGACACACAGACCACTTCACATATATTGTACAACACATCCTACACAAAGTACAGCATCAGAAAGCACATAACACCATTCATGCATACTTTACAACCCACTACTGCACAAAGGAGTTGCTAATTAGAATATTATAAATGACGCAACGTATTTGCAATTACACACACGCAAACACATACACACGCATGTACGGATGCATGCGCGTGCGCGAGCGCACACACACATATATAATTAAGCATGATATACACAACGAATCAACTCTAAAAAATCGAATTTTTATTAAAGTATAACAAGACTATGCTCAAAATAATTAAAGAGATTAAAATTTTCGATTTTCGTGAAGATTTTTTTTTTCAAAAAAAAAATAATGACATACATATCATTATTAACTAAAAAAAGATACCATAAAAAATAAATAAATTATGAGAATATATATTGTGGTGACACGTGACATTCATCCGAAAAAGCATCATTAAGGTAGTGTTTGGTATGCAGGAATGAGAGACGTAATGGAATGAACTATTGCGATACAATGAAAAGAAAGGTGTTTCGTTTGTCAAGGTAATGGAATCATCCATTACCTCGACCATTCCAATCCCTCTAAAACCCCAAATTCATTCCACCACTACAACCACCAGCACCACCCGCCACCAGCTCATCGCTGCCACCGCCGACCGCTGCGACATGCCGCCGCCGCAACCGTCAACCAACGCCACCAACCACCACTGTTGATATGCATATGAACGTACATAATATTTATATCAATACGAACCTACTTTTAAACGATTTTCTTGAAATTTATTTTAAATAAGCTTAATTTAGTTTATTTTTAGGATAAATTGGGCCCAAAACGATCAAAGAAAGCAAATCTGAGCGGAAAACGCAGATACTGCTAATCCGTAGGCAAAACACAAAGTGGGACAAATGGCACCCAAAATGAAACACTGAGAATGAAACTAGAAGCTGCTATTACAAGTCTTTTGCCAAGAGAGGTGCACGACCATGCCTTGTACTTTGTCCTGGTAGAATCTTCAGAGCATGGGTGCTTGTTGTCGAGGTGTGGTACATGCACGACCTGAGCTAGATGATGCACGGTAGTGCATAGGGACAGGTGTACAGGTGTACAGACAAGATCTGAAGTTTTTGTACTCGTATCTCTTTTTGTCTTTAATGCGTTTGTCTTTAGTGATAAGTAGGGATACATTGCACTGTAGAAAGTGTGTACGGGTATGTTTGTCTTCAACTAACTACTTTGTGTCCTTTTTACTTCTTAAAGGTAGTTAAGCATGCGAAGGAGTGCCAGAAGTGGTGCACGACCCTGGGTGGCCTGCAGATTGATGATTTTTTTTATGTTTTTCGCCGTTTTCTGCTTCTCTTTATTCGATAGGTTCAAAACCACACAATTTTAAAAAAAATGAACGATTCAGATGGTGTTTCCTCAAGATAGTGCCACAAAAGCATCCAAAATGAGACTGATTGTACATTCAAAAATCCATATAAATGATGGCATACCGATAACTCTATCTATAATTTAACTATACTAGACTTAATTTTTGTGTAATTTATTCTTTATAATTCTAGTCTTACAACTATAAAGGATCAAAGGTGTAGTTTTTAGAATTATTTTCTTTTCTTTTTCTTTTATCTTTTATCAATTTTATTTTATAAATTTATTCTAAAGAAATATTTTTCGAAGTCAACCTTACACTAGAAGATACGATAAAGATAAAATAATACCCGCAATTATAAAATGAACGATTAGTTAGTGTTTCCTCACGATAATGACTCAAAAGCATTAAAAAATGAGAATGAATGTACATAAAAATATATATAAATGATGACATGCAATAAAACAATCTATAATTTAACTATACATTAGAGTTTTTGTGTAATTTATTCTTTACTATTCTACTCATCAAAGGTGTAGTTATTACTCAAGAAACAACGAGTATTACTTACCTTAATAGAGATTAGTATGAAGTTGAACTCGTGGTTGCTGCAAGGTATATTCATTTGCTCACCACTCGTGACTCGACTCAAAACCTGAAAATAAATGGAACAGTGGGCCGTATGAAAGGAGGCGACTGCAGGAAAGTCAAAGTGACTCATAATAGCAGACACAAAAATGGTGTTTACCTATTGATTGTAGTAATGCATGCCTATACGAGGAGGGGGTGCCTCCTTTATATAGCATATGCATGGACCAAACATCACTAACCCATAACCACAACGATGGGCTTGGGCTCGGGTTATGGGCATGCCTCCTTTCGGCCTAATCAAATAGTATTGGACCAAGTAATCAATATAGAACTTAGCGTAATTAATGCTGAAGAGAGAGAAAGAGTGTACCGCCCTGCCATATGTCCACGTGGCGTGACAGGAGTGGCTGCAGGTGGATCTTCTCTGACAGTGTCAGTCTGCTTCTTCTAGAAGGCGCCTGATGTAACGTCTGACATAAAGGTTAACAATGCAGCATGGTGGGACAAGGGGGCTACACCTTCACTGCTGGTGGTCAGAGTTGGTGGGCAAACTATGCCACGCGTCGTCTTGCGATTGGTCTGCGCAAGGCCATCGCAGTATTATGCGAGGAGGCCTACGTAGATGCTTTAGCTTGCGCGCTAGAGACTCCACGGAGGTCTGTTACCCTCGTCTTCTTGGCTTTATGTTTAGCGTCGATGAAGACTTCGCGGAGGTCTGTTACCCTCGTCTTCTTGTAACTTTGAGCTATGTTTGTGGGGTAGGGTCTTTACCCACGCTAGGATTTGAGACCATATCCTTTCACTTAGGGTCTGTTTAGTATGGGTTAATGGAATAGAAGAGGGAACGGACTGAACGAGGTAATGGAATGGACAAGGTAATTGAATGGATCATTACCATTCCATGTCTTGTTTGGTTGTCATGTGGGAATGAAACAAAACATAACTTTGTGTTGTTGGATAGGCAAGAAAAGACGACGGAATAAAATCGATGGTGAGTGGCTGTGGTGGGTGGTGGTCAGTGGCGGTGATGGTGGGTGGTAATATGTGGCGATAGCGGCGGTGATGGGTGGTTGGCGGCGGTGGTGCCGACAGTGGAAGGTAGAGGTGGATGGTTGTGATGATGGGTGGGTGACGATGGCGAGTAGTGGCGATGGTGGGTGGCAGTGATGGTAGATGGTGGTGTGTGCGATAGCGTGGTGGTGGGTGACGACGGCGGTGGTGGCGACGACGGCGGTGGGTGGTGGCAACGGTGGCGATAAGTAGAGATGGATGACGGTGATGGTGGGTGGGTGACGATAGTGAGTAGTGGCAGTGGTGGGTGGGAGGCGGCGGCGATCGGTGGCCGCCGTAGTGGTGGATAAAGGAAATTGTGGTGAGCGACGATGCCAGGTGGTGGAGGCGACGGTGGGTGGGTGACGGTGGTGGGTGATGTTGATGGCGACGGTGTTGGGTAAGTGAAGGTAGTGGGTGGTGGTGGCGACGGTGGTGGTTGGCGACAGTGGTGGGTGGTGACGGTGGTGTTGGTGACGGCGGTGGTGGTGGTGGGTGGTGGGTTATGTTGTTGATAGTAAAGGGTGAATGAGGGATGAAATGAAAAAAAAAACATGAGGGTGGATGGAATAGTTTTGAGGGAATGAAATGCTTTGTGGATAGATGATTCCATTATTTTAACCAACCAAACACACTATTTTTCATTAACTCGTAATGGTGCATTCCATTCCCCCTTACATTCCATCATACCAAACGCTACCTTATAATTATTTCTTTTTCGTTTTCTTTTAATTTTATTTTTTACCAAGTTAATTTTTTTCTACAAAAATATGATAAAGATAAAATAATACTACATTGCTCACCCGGTTTTCCTACGGTATGTGGGTCGGTTATAACAAAACCCACCCATTATCCTCCTTTCCTTCGCGTGTAATTAAAGTCAAATACCTTCCTAGAATCACCCTCCCCTCAGTAATTTACATATTTGCCCTCAACCCTTCCCTCATATATATATACACCCTACCCCCCTCTATTCATGAAATTTTGCACTCAATCTCAAGCTGTTTATAAGCTTCTTGGTTTCTTGAATCTTGATCAGTTGATCATATTATCATGGGTGTAGGAGAACACTTCTTGATCTTTCATCATCAACAACATCATGATCATCAACATGGGATGAAAAAAGAGGATGAGCATAAGATGAACATACCAAAAGGGTGCATGACAGTGGTGGTTGGACATGAAGATGAAGAACAAAAGAAGTTCATAATTCCGGTGAAGTACGTAAACCATCCCTTGTTCATGGAGCTCTTGAATAAGGAAACTGAAGACGAGTCTGAGTTTCGCCATCAAGGTCCTATTAACATCCATTGTCATGTTCAAGACTTCTTTAATATTCAAGGTATGATAGATCAAGACCACTATAACCATCATCATCATCGTCATATATGCTGCCTTTGATCATGGTTGAAGACTTCAAGTATTAATCTTTATTGGTCTATCCTCGATTATGTAACTTTGTCAATTGGGGGTATCATTCTTTATTTGTTTCGAGAGAAGAGATGCGTTGTTTTAGATGATTTGTATATCAACATACGTATTTTTAGATGATTTGTATATTAACTTGTCATATTCTATAATTATAGTGTGAATACAGAAGGGTTTTCCATGCCGACTTGGAATACTAAAATTAGGTAATAAATTTAATGTAAGGTAGAACCTAGAGAAGGTATTAAATTAACCTAGAGAAGGTATTAAATTAAGGGTGAAGTTATTCTACACAAAGTAATAAAAATGAGAAAAGTGAAAATGATATAAAACACAATATTTAATGAAATATGACACAATGAGCTTCAAAATATAACACAGTGGCAAAAAATATAACACAATGCTGAAAAAAAGACACAATGAATTGAATAAATGATACAATGACGAAAATAAGAAAAGACACAATGATATAACGCATATTCTAAAAACCACAAGCTAAAACCCCAAAAAACGAAGACCTAAAAACTAATGTCGTAGGGTTCGATAAGACGGTTCAAATGCCGCTTGAATGAGTTCAATCGGAGTCCTTTTGATACCCTTATTATGACTTCCTATTTTTCTTTTTGATCCTAACCCTTAAATTAAATACAAAATTTCTAAAAGTATTTATTTATCTTATCTCCAATTTAGGTGGAAAACTTACAAGAAAAATCGTGAAATATTTTTTATATATATATTTTAACTCTTTATCACCATAAAACATATATCCCACACATGTGAACTGCTTTTATGAAAAATAAAATAAAGTTATTCTTCATGGATATAAATTTTTTTGAAGGTTAACCTTTCATTAAAACACAAGAACGGCTATCTTCAAAACACTCCATGAGTATAAATGTGCTAATCAAGTAATCATGCCATATTCTAAGTGATTAAAAGGATTGATACTTGCAACTTGGCAGTTTTTTAATTTTTAACATTTAAACTTCTAGTGCAAAAAAATAATTTTTATTTATTATTTAACATACAAATTATTAATAAAATTAAATGAAAAATATGTAACATAAACCAATCGAGCTTTAAGCGACTCACAATTCGCATTTATTGTGCTCTCTTTTGTTTCCTTCAAAATAAAAATCTAGGAAATGAAGTTATATGGGTTATGTTTGGCAAGAAGCTTTTAAAAACTTTTAGAATCTTCTGAGTTCAAACTTTTAATAAAAAAACTCCTACTCAATAAAAAGCTTTGTTTGGTTGAAAGGGCTTGAAGTTTTTAGGTTAAGATAAAAAGCTTCATATTCAGGGCCGGCTATGGCATGGGGCGACGTGGGCGACGGCCCCAGGCCCGATCTTCCCGAGGGCCCGAAGGTTTTTTTTAAATGTATTTATATATACTTATTATTATATATAATAATTATAAAGAAATTATAAGACAAATAAGTGCAGCTTCGATGGTTAGAGCGCTTACCTACTAATTGGATGTCCAGTGTTCGATTCCTACTCCATTTTGTTATATTTAGTTCCATTTTTTTTTCCAGCGGCTGAGTTAATATTAACAAGGGGGCCATAATGGTATTTTTTTTACCCATCTCAAAATCCTTGTACACACTTCATGTTTAAATGATATTCCTCTATATTTAATTACTTACGACATAGACTATATGTCTCCACTCTTTGATGGCCATTGCAAAAGAATTTACTTGGAAGGTTGGTCTAAATATTACTAGGTTATATATGCTTGTATGACACTGTATGATACGGTTGTTTTGAAATTTCGTTTGAACAGAGAGGAGATATTTTGAGATAAACATGGGAAACATATAAAAAATTTTCCTCTCCTAAATAAAAATACTAATTTGGACTACTGAAAACGACATATGAGATACTATAGATTATGAAGACTTGATCGAAAACTTTGCTTCCAAAGACGCTCGTTACGCACAATTCGCTTAAGTAGGTAAATTTAGATCATTTTGGTACCATACTTTTGTTTTGATGATTGTTATAACAACATTGTCGTATTTTGGATTTTTTTAATATATGATGATTGGGTTTAATTTATATGGGGAAATGGAATCTAATAATCCCAACTTTGGGGGGTTGGAAGGCAGCAGTCCCAACTTGAAAATTGTAACACAGCAGTCCCAACTTGTCAACATTTTTATTCTAATGGTCCCAGACTAACTGGGGTTAAGTTTTTCTGTTAAGTGATGACGTGGACTGCCACGTGGCGTCTGACGTGGCCAAATCTGTCCCACTTGGTAAAAAAATGTGGGTCCCACTTGTTTTTTCAATTAAAAAAAACCTATTATATCTATCTTTATATATATATCATGCTTCAAGAGAGAGAGAGAGAGAGAGAGAGAGAGAGAGAGAGGACAGCCTGTAACCAGCGACCACCACCATCTCCGACGACCACCACCATCTCCGGCGACCCACCCCCTTCTTCATCGTCCTGTCACCACCGACCACCACCATCTCCGGCGACCCACCCCCTTCTTCATCGTCCTCCACCACCCTCCCTCCTCCTCTTCCTCTGTTTTCCCTCCTCTTCCTCTGTCTTCAGAATCTTTGTTGACTTCGTGATTATTACCGAATCCGAGAAACCCTGATAACCGTCTGAGGAATCTCATTGTTTTGGATTGGATTGGATTGTTACAGATGGAGATTAGGGCTTGTGACACATGTAATTATTATTATTATTATTATTGTGGGTTTTGATGAAGATGGAGGGATATAGGAAATTGGGGTGCAAATTCGTTGTTGTTGTTGTTGTTATTAGGGTTTGGGTTGGGGGAGGTTGATGGTGACGAAGGGGTTATTAGTCAGGTCGTTGTTGTTGTTGTTATTAGGGTTTGGGTTGGGGGTGGTTGATGGTGACGAAGGGGTTATTAGTCAGGTGGTTGTTGTTGTTGTTATTAGGGTTTCAGGTGGTTGATGGCGGTGGAGGTGGTTGCAGAATGGTGGGTTCAGGCGGTGGAGGTGGTTGCAGATGGCGGCGGCGGCGGTAGTCAGGTGGTTGTTGTTGTTGTTATTAGGGTTTCAGGTGGTTGATGGCGGTGGAGGTGGTTGTAGTATGGTGGGTTCAGGCGGTGGAGGTGGTTGCAGATGGCGGCGGCGGCGGCGGTTGATGGTGGTGGCAGGTGGTTGTGATTGTGGTGGAGATGATGAATGATGAAGAGATGATGATGATGAAATTTGTGGGCCCCTCTTTTTTTTAAAAAACATTAAAACATTATGACATGGACATGGCCCCACCCTTTTTTTTGACTGACCAACCATTTTTGACACGTAAGCTTGCCACGTGGGATGCCCACGTGGCACTTAACAGACTTTTTTAACTGAGTTAACTCTGGGACCATTAGAATAAAAATGTTGACAAGTTGGGACTGCTGTGTTACAATTTTCAAGTTGGGACTGTTGCCTTCCAACCCCCCAAAGTTGGGATTATTAAATTCCATTTCCCCAATTTATATGGACCTGATTTATTTTTTAGTGGCCCGGGCCCAAAACGTTTTGACATATTCAAACGTTACTAGTACTAACATTTAAGAAAAAAATTTCTACTAGCTACAAGTTTTTAATGAATAATGACATAAATGCCTATTCTACCATAAAAAAATAAAAACCTTACAAGCTTTTAATCATGCATATTCTGATCATTTTATTAAAAGCTCCATGTACTCTGTCAAACGCCAAAATATATTTAAAAAACTACAGTCATCAGCTACCGGTTAGTTTTGTCAAACATACCCACGGATATATAAAATGTTTAAAATAATTGAATGTAATTTCATTTCAAATCAAATTCTCTAATAACTTATATTTCATGGGCTAAATACTATATTGTCATTGATGGGACATAAATTCGAAACTAGTCAAACTTTTAAAGCTATTTGGGTCACATAATAACATGTGGCAATACCCTACGTAAAGAAAAAGTGCTAGGATCGGTTCTTCAACAAGTTGAGTAGTACGTATATGAATGTGATGTGCACCATGTTTGCATTGACTTAACCAAAACCTTATTGTCAAACTATCAAGTTGTTTGAATTTAAAATTTATAAATTCCCTTATAACCCTTGACCTAACCACCCTTTTTCAAACCAACTTGATTCGCTAACATGAAAAGTTTTACGGTGAGACCTAAAATAATATTTTACGAGTTTTCTTATTTATCTTTTTAGTGAATAAACTGGAATAAGGCTTCGCGCTCGGGTTACCTTACTTCTCTCACTTTTATGAGAATAATACCAAAAGATCAATCTAAAACTTCAACTTATGATTCTTATAAACCTCCCTATTAATTAGTTAACAATATTAATCTATGTTACCTTATTAAGGAGGAGACATAGGTAAGAAAATAATTTTACACCCATTTTAAGATGGAATATCAAGAGACTCATGCTTTAACATAGGTATGTCATGTAAAAGTTCCCCATAATACCCCTTATTGCATTATGCACTTGTACTATAACTATAAGTATATAACCTAAAAAGGATATGCGTAACATCTTCTCACACCATCATCAACATTAGGGATGAGCTCGGGACGGTATCGGTACCGAACCGATACCGATCCCGACAATACCGATAATTCCAAAAAACCAATACCGATACCGATACCGATTATACGGTACGGTATCGGTATCGGTTCGGTATCGGTACAGTACCGGTGTGGTATCGGTATTTTACCTTAAAATACCGAACCGATACCGATCCCGTACCGATACCGATAATACCGAAACCGAAAACCTCTAAATGTGGGTACCGATACCGATACCGAACACCCTCAGTTCAGTATCGGTTCGGTACGGGATCGGTATTTTTTCGGTTCGGGATCGGTATTCGGGACCGGATGCTCATCCCTAATCAGCATCATCAATTCATCAACTTCTGTTGAAACGGTTACATGAATTCATCAATACAGATTTACGTTTCAAAACCCCTAAATTCAATGGTGCCTATTCATAAACTGCGGTTACTCTGCCTTGATCTAGTTGTTGGGTTTACCTCTGATCTCGTTCCGCATCAACCATCAACCGGTCGTTTGTTTTGCTTTACACCCAAGGTATTGATTTCAATTTTTATTTGATACTAACTTTTTCGGTATTTAACACTAAGTTTTTTGGTTTTAGGTGAAATTGGATGTTAATGTAAGAACTTCATCTCGATCCGCAACCAACAACCGGCGGTTTGTTTTGGTTGACACCCAAGGTGCACTCTGTTCAGTATTATTACACACCAAGTTTTTGGGTTTTAGGTCAAGTTGGTGTGGATATGGATATGGATATGGATATGGGGTATAATATGGGAAAATGAGCTGGTTAGGTGATATACAAATATATTTATTTTTCTATGTGCAACTCAAAGCGGGTCAGCTTACCATCAAAGAGTAATGTAGTCATGCATTATTTTTATTTCTGGTTTTGTTTTTAATCCTCCTTCGAGTTACGTGTTAGGTCGAACCACAAACTATTTGCTGAAAACCTAGCCAATTTGTTGGAGTTTCAACTTCCAGGACCTCCAGTCGTTGAGAAAAATTATCAGCAACGTGATTGTGTGATATGCTATTCACAATTCCTTCCAGTAGGTACATAATCTATACAGTAGTCCTCAGTTAATTATTCTTGCGCTGTTAAAAAAAATTATTTATTCTTGCATAAATTTATGGCAGCTGACTTTGTGTTTGGTGTTATAGACGATGAACTTGGACCCAAAAGTGGAGCCGGAACAGATTATGTATGTGAAAATACCACCTGTAGCAAAGCTTTTCATAGCGTTTGCCTTGGGGATTGGTTACGTTCCATCACAACAACAGTAAGTAATCACTAATCTTGTTAAGCATATAAGTCACGTTTCCCCTTTGGTCAATAGCATCATTGACTATATAGTTTTGTTTATCATTATAATGCAGGTCATTTGATTTTCTGTTTGGTAATTGTCCATACTGTTCTCAACCAGTTGCTGTCAAAATTTGCACAAGAAAATAGACATTTTCTCGGTTAGATTTCTCATTCAATCAAGAGTTTATAAAATTAAATCATTGTGAAAATATTTATTACCCTCAACCTTTCCAATTTGAAAGGAGGGCCAACATATGCATAAATTTTAGGAATGGGCAAAAGTAAAAGCATTTCATCACATAAAAGAGGTATATAGTACACAAAAATTAACTGGTGGCAAGGTCACATTTTTATCATAGGAGTGAGCAACTTATAACTGGTCAAAAATCAAAACGACGTTTACATTTGGTAACGGGTCAAGGGTATTTATTGGTAATTGTTAAACTGCTACTTCGATTTTTAATCAAAATGTGTATCAAATTGCATATGGTTACGAAACGGCTTTGCATATTGTTAAACGGTTCAAATTGAACCCTACCGCATCACGTGAGCCTATATAATTTTTAGACATATCACCGAACTTTTTAGATTCTCTCTTTCGCTCTTTACACCGAGTGTCGGTAATAGATAATGATATCATAATCAAATGAATACTGTATGGATACAAACCATATTCCCGCCATCACGCCCGGGGTAATTCTTTGGAACCATTTCTTAAACTGCACGACTACCTGTTCTTAAACCTTTTTTAAATCGACTAACGCAGGTTTTTGAAAAGAGTTCACTTTTGGGAAGCGAGACCGCTGGTTTAGGAAAGGCAACAGACGTACTGGACACACTTGGTAGCAGTGTGTCAAGTTTACACATCAAAGCATGTTACTAAACTGAGATTTGAAGCTCAAACTTGAGATTTAGAGTCATTGTAAACCCACCTTGTGTTTTAAACTACATACAACAGGTGTATCCATCCAAGATTGAAACTTGTATGTTAGGTTCTATGACTACATACACCCGCCGAAACGCGCGGGCATTCCCACTAGTACTATAAAATGGTTTAAAGCCACCTTATCAATGTTTTCCTTATGTGTCTTCAAGCATAACTCATGGTCCTTGGTCGGGATCCAAGAGGCGAATAACAACATAGAAATATTACCGAATAAACAAAGTAGTTAGTTTGGTCGGGATCGCGCTACTTTGTCGGATTACCCAACCCCTTATTTAACCTAACATAACCTTCACCCCACATGATCTAATGCGGTACCATAAGCCTCACTAAGGATTTAGTGAAGTACCATAAGTCTTTTGCCTGATCTGGTGCATTACCTGAAACTTGTTACCTGGATTTGGTTTAGTACCGGAAGACTCTATAAGATCTGGTTTAATGCAAGAAGCCTACTATGAGATCTGGTTCAATACCAGAAACTCACGATAACATCTAGTCCAATACCAAAAACCTAACTGGATCTGATTGGGGTACCAATAGTCGTGCATTTTTTATTTAATGTAAATGTTAAAGTTAAGTTAATTACAGTTATTCTAAAGATAAACAAAACAAGAATTAGTAAAAAGATAAAAACCAATGTTTTAAAAACCGGTTTTTTAACTATACCGGATTGGACTCAGAAATGGTTCAACCGGTTGAACCGGGTTGTATCGGGTGGTTCAACCGGATTGACTACTTAAACCTATAATTCTATAAAATACAACTTCAATTAAAAAAGTAATCCAATAGTACACGATTTCATAATAAAAAATAATTCAAAAGTGAATCCATTATCAAAAAATAATCCAAAATTACCCACACAAAGTTTTTTTTATATGAAAGGGAATACTAGGTTTATGTCATTCAAGTGTTAAATACATCAAGTTTATGATTACTAAAAGATAAAATTTATAATCATCGCCATCCTCATCAACAAAAGTACAACCATCTTCGTTTTCTACAATCTTTAATAAGAAGTTTTAGTTACCAATAATCAAAATATACTAAAATTACATAAGATAAGTAACATATATATAAGTCACTTTGTGTTTAAGAAACCGGTTCATGCTCTTTCTCACCACACATGTTATTTATATCTTCACTACGGGCCGATAAAGTCCAAAGTTTAACCTTGTGCCGGTACCGGTATAGCGGTATAAACCGGCATACCGGAATTTACCGGCGGTTCAAATCGTATACCGTTTTCCCAAAATACCGTACTAATTCGTGCCGACCAAGCCACCGGTAAGCGGTATAACCGGTTCAACCGGCCGGTATAAACCGGTTTTTAAAACATTGATAAAAACAACTAATAACTAAAAGTACATTATTATATTAAACTAAGGTTCACAAATCCAAGGAGAAGAGGATACTAGTTATTGCATCGCATTGAAGATAACACTACTCTTAGAAAGTGTGGACTTAATGCTCGCTCATAAACCCTAAAAAAGTGCCTATAAATTGTTCCTCGACCCTCGAATACACAAGAAAAATAAAGTAAACTACTAGTGTTGTTTATTTAACTAAGAATCGGGGTGTTGTCCTTTCTTGCTTTTGAAAGGTAGTTAAGGGTGCTAGGGCGTGCCAGACGTGTTGGGCGACCCTGTATGGCTTGCAGATTGATGAATTTCTTATCGTTTTCACCGTTTTCACTTCTTTTTCGAAAGATTCAAAAACTTTCAATTATGAAAAAGGAACAATTTATATAGTGTTTCCTCATGATAATGTTTTGAAAGCATTTGGTAACGAAGATGATTGTGCATAGGAAATATGTATAAATGATGATACAATAATAAATCAATCTATAATTATTATTATTATATTGTTCACCAAGTATGTAACCGCTCATTTTTAACATTGTAACCGTTTTTTTGGATGATCTTATCCGTCCAACTAAGGCAGTTATTTGTGAGATTATGTGGAGGCTTCTTATGGATAAGATCCCGACTAAGAAGGCGCTTTTGAGGAGAAATATTCAAGTGTCGGATGGTATGTGTGTTTTTTGTGTAGATCAAGAAGAGTGTGTAGATCACCTATTTACGGCTTGTGTGGTGGCTAATGGGGTGTGGAATGGTATTGCAAATTGGTTGAAACTCCCGCCGTTTTATTTTTTTTCGGTCAGAGACATCCTTTCTCCGCTCAACGAACAGACGTTATCTTCGGTGAAGAGATTAGCTTTGCATGGGATCTTCGTTATTACATGTTGGCGGATTTGGAAGGCGCGGAACGAGAAGATTTTTAAAGACGTTAGAAGGAATGTGACCGAGATTGTAGCGGACGTTAAAGCTTTGAGTTTTCTTTGGTTTTCGAATAGATGTAATAAGGTTACGGTGGGGTAGGCGGATTGGATTTCTTTTTCGTTTGATGTAAGGTAACTTTTTGTTGGAGGTCTCCATCTTGGAGGCCTTCCGGTGGTTGTTGTGTGTTAATAAAGTTAGCCTTTCAAAAAAAAAAAAAAAATCTGAACCACAATAATCCGGTAGTTTTTGCCAAAATTTGGCAGTTTTGTTTTGCTTGGAACAGTTACTTAATTTCCGCTTTTGTTGCTTCCACAACTCCTACAATGTTGGGACATTGTGCAAGTTGTGGAGTTAGCTATATGATTTCTTTGCCTTCTAAAAAAAAAGCTACTTATATGATTTCTTCCCCTTCCCCACTTCTCCAAATCTTTGTGACGGTTGTATCATTCCTGCATTTTATGACTTCTGTGCCGTCGCCCTTCCCCACCCATTATAAACCCACCACGTTCTCTCTCACTTAATCACATAATTGTGTTCGTTTCAGAATCAGAATACCGGAGGGATTTGAAGGAAATGATTGCGAGGTAACTTTATTTGATTGGGTGTTTTGTGAATGATCTTTGTTTCAGTTTTGATTTCGTTTTCATTTTTCTTTGATTTCATATTTTAAAACCCCAGATTAAGTTTGAAGTCCAAGTTCTTTGTTGGATCAATCAAATAATTTTGCGACTTTTTCTCTTATGATTTGTTATAGCCGCTTAATCAATATGTGTTTCTATCTTATTTTAGGGTTCAGAGCTAATCAAGTCAACTGACAATGTAAAAGTAAGCCCTTGAGTTTGTTACCCTTAATATGTGATAATTGCAGGTCTCCGGTTAATTATGCCTTCAAATTGTATTTTAGTATCATCATCATCATTTTTTTTCTTTCTATTTTCTTTAAGTAGGGAGTGCAAACGATTCATGATGGTGTTCTTTCTTATTTGACTCGTCAAAGAAGGAAGAGAATGTACCAGTGATATGAAAGAATTTTTTCTTCACCTCTTTTCTTGTATATGATTCATTCAATAGCCTTAATATGCAACTAAACTTGTGCATCAATTGGAGTAATGACAGGTTAAGTTGTCTGGAACTGGAACCGGAACGCCAACTGGACATATGGTTACATTGGCATTTAAACTTGAAGAACACCAATTTGGTTAGTTGACATACTTAAGGTATGCCCTAATTTAAATGTTACCTGTTCAAGTTATATGTTCGTTTATTACAAAAGCGACTAATATCATTTCATTTGAACGAAGAATTTATGAAGGTGTGCATAGGAAAGGTGATTTTATAACAAAAATCAACACAGGTAAGAAAATTTAAGTGAGTTTTTTATATTAAAATGACATGTATTATTTACATTATGTTTACTTCTTAAGGTATGCTTCCTCATTCTACATAAAATTTGTCACAGGTATCTAAAATTTGTCACACAATAAAAACATTACAGACCTGTTTTGATGAAAAAAAAGATGAAACTTCACTACAACTGCCCAAGATGCCTGACACTCGAGCCTTCTCTTGCAATAGACTAGCTTAAGATAGCTTTGGTTGATTTGCGTATCATGGAGCGTATCGGTGTTGGTATTTATTTATTATCGTAACTTATTAGTTATTATCTATACATGAAATTTTAATTTCAATGTAATGGAATGAAACTTTAGGGCAATAACAATGTCTTACCATCTTCAGGTTCATTTGGGATTAAGTACCGTGCAAACTGTCAGGGTTCGGTTAGTACTGCAGATTGGTACAATGTTAGAATTTCTTCACTTTCTTCTGTGCTAATTTCTCTCAAGTATTTTTCCTATATGCACCAAAATTCATCATGGATTATTCCAATTTCCAAACATGGCCTACTGTTGATAGAATTATAAATTTACATTTTTTTCAAAATATATTTATGTGTTCAATGTTGGTTAGTGGTTTAAAGCTTATGTTACCAAAGCTTGAACAAGTTTTCTTGGAAAGTTGTTTTAACTGATGTAATTGTACGACAAGTTAATTTGCAGATATGTCTTCGACTGCATACATCGAGCCACTGCCTGTGAATGACTTGATCACACAACTTCGATAGGGATGTCTAATTATAATCGTGTAAAGTTACTTGTAGAGCTGTTTGTTTTTCTGCTATAACTTCCATCATGAGTGGAATCCATGTTTATGTTTTCTTTTTCTTTTTTTTTTTTGATTGGTATAGTTGAGCAGATATTATTCAAAATCTGGGATGAGCCATCAAACGTTGTCTCCCCTATGCGAATAAAATAAAACTTAGCATCTCAGAGAATGAGCATTTTGGAAACCATATGCAGCTTTACAGTCTTCTACTTCAACGCCCATAGCCTCCTCTAATATTGGTTTTCAGGTTAATTTGATTGATATTCTTTCTTCGTTTTTTGATCAATCTGTAACTGTAAGTTTCAATTTGTTTATGAAGTTGCTTGCCGAAAAAGCACGGTTGGAAAAGGAACCAACCTTGGTATCTCTGAACAAGTATGTTTTGCTTCTTTGGTTTTTATTCATTTCAGTTTTGGGATTATAGATCATCACATCATTAACTACTCCACTATCATCAAATTCATGGGTATACTTCATTGAGTTCACACTATTTGCATTTATTGATAATAAACTGTTTAGGATTTTGCTTTCCAGTCATTCATTGATCGGGATATATTAAGTATTTCAATCCAACATATTATTGTGTATCTGATCTTTCATGTAGATGCAAAGTGTTTGTCATGTTAATTGTATATCAATTTGATAGAATTAGCGTTCACTTTGCGTTAAAGATTATTACAAAAGCATAATTCTCTTATCTATAATGAAATTTATTAATGATGATTACTGCCTATATTACTTCATTTTTTTTGCTTATCACCTCGCTTTCATCTTGCGCAATCTTCTTTACTGTTCTAAACTTATTACTATGGAACATTTTGGAATTATGTCATTGAAATAGCTCTTGTGGAATGCATTATAATATAGCTTCCATGATGTTTAAATGTACATATTGAAATTCAAAGTTGACAGCATATCAATTGATCTTCTTTATGAAAGCATTTTACTTCTGGTTGGCCCTCATGTAAGTTTTTTGTGATTTTTGTCACTGAAGTTTTATTTTGATTAAACTTTACTGTTACAAATGATTGTTTAACAAATCTCAACATTTTCCGATGCTTCTGTATTGTATGATGTTGTTGAGCCGGCATTTAGGAGTCTTTAACGGTTGCAGGCTTGCTGATCAGATTCTTAAACATGTTCCTGTTGAGGTGTGCTTGTCTAAGCTGTCAGTTTTGACCGTGTTATCTGTCTTGACAATTTTGCCTTTTATTTCTACTTTTAATATCATCTACAACACTTTGTACTCCTATACTTGCTAGCCATTTTTTGTTATTTGTTTCCTTTGAGAATAAACTAAATTCATCCACTCACAAGCAAACGGATGAAATGCCACTTCTATATTAAACCTTTTTCTCCCATTTTATATGTTTATAGTTTATAATATTTTACTATATGTAAATTTTGAAATATAATGATTTAGGAGGTTTTATGCTTTAGAAATAACCTTGGGAAACTTTCGACCCATTTAACCGCTTTGGTTTTACCCATTAACCCGACAAAGCTTCAAAGAAATCGATACATTCATATGTAAACGGGTCAAAATCCCTAACACTAAGTTGTCTTATTTGTTTGCAGTTTGTATTTCTACATCTCTGGATAGGAAGATAAAGCTTGGTTATACTTATATGATAATATGGGATCTCGAGTTGATCATGGGCTAATGGTCGGTGGTGCACCATGGCATATAGGCTAATGGAACATGGTTTGTTGCGTTGACCTTGACCAAATACCATATGATAAAGTAATTTTTGTTATATTTATTTCTACAATTGCTAAGTTCATATGCTAGAAAAGTGGGAGGTTGGGTAGAAAAATAAGTGCTTGTCCTAAGTTCCTAACGAGTCGGGTCAGACTGGTCTAGGATCATATTTTGTTCATTTCTTTTAGTTAGTTTTACTTTAGAGAGGAAATGAGTGATATGTATTGACTACCTACTAATACGTTCATTTTTACTATATCGACTGCATACAAAATGTGTAATATTTTGTACGGGTTGAAAAGAGATGTTTTTTTGCTTTTTTTACAACTGTTTATTTGTTTAATTTGTTTATAATTTAGAGAAAAACTTTTTTTCTTCTTTGTATTATTATGGTAAAATTCCTGATGACCAGACAGGTATAATTGTATGATTTTTCTTTAGAACTCATGCTATTTTTATGATTGATTATTCTTCAAGTGTGTTATGTTTTGTGCATTTAAGTGTTGATTATGAATCTTCCGTATCACCAAATGATAAATATGAATTTCCGCCTCAAATTTTGAGACAACATGTACTTGTAGTTTGAATGAAATTTTTCGCCTACTGGGATGTAAACACTTGGTGACTTTATGCTATTATGTGTTTGTCAAAATTTTGGATCTCTTTAGGTGATTTTGAGTCGTTGATGTATATTTTATAATGCTGGAAATATACCTGCTATGAAAACTTCATGAATGGTAGAAAATATATGCAAAACTTGGAAATAGTCAAGCGATGTTATTTACGTGTAAAGAACATGTTCTTGAAGGATCGTTTGTGGCATGTACTTTTTTTAAAATGTCATTTAAAAAAATTAAAGATTTAAAGTATATGAAAAGAACTCTACGTTGATGTGTATTTATGTTTTTGTTTTATATAAGCAAAAGATGTAGTTCAAATATTATTATGACGTTAATGTTCATATCCACCATACACATAAAGTACAAGCAATTCGAATAACGTCATAAGGTGTAATTAATGCATTTTTAATAATAATGTGTTCTTTATGACGTTAGTGTTCTTTACCCATGGGCTAGCTCAGTTGGCCACCCCAATGAGGGATAGGACGCTTGACCGAATGAGGTCATGGGTTCGATTCTAAGGGGGGGGGGGGGGGGGAGGGTTTACCCATTTAAAAAAGTGGGGTTCCCGCCTGGGGTTGTAGAGGGGATCGGTCCCACTAGAGCGGCAGAAATTCAACCGCTGGGATTCGATCCGGGGTCTCCTATAGGGAGTCCAAAGGCTTTACCAGTTGATCTACTCCTTCCAAAAAAAAAAGGGGTGTTTAGTAATGTGAAGTTATATATTGCATGTGTTTTACGTTTTGTTGTCGTTATTTCATTCATTTGTAATTCAAATATGCTATTATACATTTGAAGATGCTTCGTCATTGTTTGTTTTTACATTAAACATTTCAGGATTATACACATTGAAAAAAAGACGTTAAATTGCGAAACCTAAATAACAAAATTTGAGTTAATATGTACGGTAATTAACTAACTTTTGCGCCTACCAATCTTAGTTGACTAAGACATTATCAAAATCTTCAATTTACCATGGTTTGAATTTTTAAATTTTAGGAACCGTCCCAACACATTATTATAGGGTCAAATTCCAAAGATGCTAATGAATTAGACATGACTATAAATGAGGAAGATTGCTACTATTCTTTGTTTTGATTTAACATGTCACAAGGGGTTGTGGACACCAAGACTTTTGTGTCACCAATTATTTTAGTTTTGTTAAACATTCGGACTTCTTTTCTCTTCCGATCAATGGTTGGTTATATATTTGGTTAATTTAGATGTTCACTTTATATGTCTTGACATTTAGTATTGGTTTTTTAGTAACCATCATACATTAAAGGTCTTATGCGCAATATATAAAAATTGTGCCTACTAAATAAAAAAAAACTTGCGTAACATGTAAGCAAACTAACCAACTTCTGTACCTACTAATCACAGTTGGATAAGACGTTATCATGATCTTTAATGCACACATATAGTTTGAATGTTGTAAATTTCGAAAACCTGTCCCAGCGGACGGGTATAATACTAGTTAACTAGTGCTAAGGATAACGGGGGCAAGGGGGTGCCCCGGCCCCCCACCGTTTTTTGGTTCAATGGTGGATTTTGCAATTTTCTTAAGTAATTTTTATACGAATTGAGTCCAGCCCACACCGATAGGAAAACAACTGATTCTCATAATTTTTGGCTCACAACACTATTCTTTTCAAGCTTCGCCACTGAATTTCACTACATACTATAGACTTAATTTCCATGTAGTTAAGTCTTTACAATTACAACTAACAGATGAAAAGAGTAGTTCCTATAATTGTTTTTTTTATCCATTTTATTTTATAACTTAATTAATTTAAAACTAGTAGAATACCCCGTGTTGCGGGGCGAGGGCGTAAAATCGTGCTACCAGCGTTGTAGGATGAGGGCGTAAAACCGTGTTACCAGTGTTGTATGATGTGAGCGGAAAACCGTGCTAAGTAGCAACGGAAAAGCGAGGAGCAAGACAATCGTAAAGCAAAAAAGCAAACTATTAACACAAAGTGACTCACATAACGTGAAAACGTAGCAGACAAATGACTTGTAAAAACCATGTTAAGTATTAACCAAACAAAGAACAAACACGTGCAAAGTAAAAAAAACTGCGTTAAATAACAGAACACTAAATTACAAGGGGTAAAAATAGAAAAAGAAATGCTTGATGACAAAATAGGCTACAAGACGAAATACTTAGTGACTAAAATGGAAAAGAAGAAAGTAAACTATTGCACAAGATGACGAAATAGGCTACATGATGAAATACCTAGTGGCCAAAATGGAAATAAAGAAAGTCTGTTGTAGGATGGGAGCGTAAAAACGTGTCACCAGTGTTGTAGGATGTGAGCGGAAAACCGTGCTAAGTAGCAGCGAAAAAGCAAGGAAAAGCAGGACGATCGTAAAGCAAAAAAACAAACTATTAACACAAAGTGACTCACATAACTTGAAAACATAGCAGGCAAATAAGTCATAAAACCATGTTAAGTATTAACCAAACAAAGAACAAGCACGTGCAAAGTCGAAAAAAACTGCCTTAAATAACATAACACTAAATTAAAGGGGTAAAAATAGAAAAAGAAATGCTAGAATATGACGAAATAGACTAGAGAACAAAATACTTAGTGTCCGAAATGGAAAAGAAGAAAGTAAAATATTACGTAAGATGACGAAATAGACTACAGGACGAAATACTTTGTGGCCTATTACGAAGGATGTTGTGAATTAGTATATACTAGTTTTTGCTACGCGGGCGTTGCCCTGCGAACACGTATTTAACCCGGTAAAAATAAATATGAGTTGACATCTTTGATCTATCATATGACTGTTGCAAGCGCTATATTAAATGCAACTACAACCCTCATCACGCGCTTGACGCGCCGTATGTGAAACATCCCCCCGTTTTGTCCGACAAAGCCGCATGTTTAACTAAGATTTAATTTAACACTTATCATCAAAACCAATATTAAGTGACTGAATTGTTAACCAAACACCAATATTTACCACTTGTTATAACCCATTTCAAACACCGTTTTTTTTTGAAGTATTTGTTATCACCCATTCCAAACACCCCTGGTCCCTACACATCCCACATACTGACATACACCCACTTTCCTTTATGTCTCTTTGTATTTTCCTCCTCCCAGGCCAACTCCATTTTTTTTCCTTTTCCCCTTTCTAACATAGATGAAATCTCATCTTCATCGGTGGTTTAAACCATCATCCGATAAACCCTAGAACCCAATGCAAACAGGAACAACAGTTCAGAACCTGAATGGTGTGTGCAAAGAGTCACCAACGCCGACATCCGCCGCCGGTCAATCCCTCACCGTCACGCGGAATCCGCCCTCCCCAACCAACACCTTCTCCTTCGGCTTCATCTCCGACGCCGGCGGCGCTCCCATGCATCATCAGGTTGTACCATTTTGTCTTCATCTCTAGTGGTCGTGGATCACTGTGGTCACAGCTTGAAGACTTTTGGTGGTGACTTTGAGATTGTGCGGTGTCCTACCCTCTTTCGAACCGTCTTTTTAAAAAGAAAACAATAAAGGGTAAGAATGTAATTTAAACCAGGGGCAAAATCGTAATTCTGTTGCTGCTACTGTAGACGTTAAATGTTATATATATAACTAGTAGTGTTGTTAATGAATTGTATCTTGCTCATATAGATTTGAAAAATATGAAGCTTGACATCAACAGTTTGTATCGTATATGGTATGCATCTACTTTCATAATAACAAGACAAATTCATCACTCTTTTATCTATCAACTAGTGTTTTAGTTACCCGCGCTTCACTACGGAGGTGCTCGTGTTGTTATTGGTTTGGTGGCCATTAAAAATAACATTATTAGCGATAATATTAGGTAACTATAGTTTGTCCAAATTATTCTAAAATAACTGTAGCTAGTTATTTCCACCAATTTTCGCTGCGAGAGCTCCTATTGCGTTGAGGGTTTGGTGGCGTTAAAGATCACGCCTCGCTACGTAAGCTCCTGTTGCGTTGAGGGCTTCGTGGACATTAAATCTAACATTAAGTGACTGTTATTCTCGTGTGGATGTAAAAAAAATTACTCGCGGCCCATTACCTTGCAGACCAGCCTTAACATTACAACAGTTGGATTGCCTATTGTTGACTTGATCTGGAGCCCAAAGTATTATAATAAACGCGACCCATTAATTTTTCACCAAATATGAGGCCCATAATTTTCAAGTATGGCGGCTGGGAGTTAAGGATTTGTAGGCAAACGCTAGTGGAGGCAGGTGGCATCGAACCCCGTCTTCGAAAAGAAGAAAAAAATTGGGCCCTCAGCGACATATAAAACCGAGCCCTATAATATAAACTCACCAGTCATAATATACCTTTTATATTTGTTAATTTATAATAACTAGTGGGTATGGTGAGGTTTCACCTCACCAATAAAGACAAACATAAAAGAAAAATTACAATTTTGTCCCTAGTTACTGTTGCCTAACATGATTGAAATTAATATATAGAGTAATAATAATTTTAATAATTTTACTCTACGAAAATATATTTTTCAAGATAGCATGTTGTACGTAGAAGAAAAGTCAAACTTATGCTTTAACATATAACGGTACAATAATACCAAATTGCTCACCAGTATTCAAAAGGTTCGGGTCAGTTAGGTAATAGATAAATACCCGTGCATTTTCCTCCTTTACCTTTGCGGAGATTTTTTTTTCCAAACTAGTATAGGGAAAAAATTTATTTACTAAAATGAGTGGTTTCAAAAATATTTACTAAACTAGATGGTTTTGCTTGTTGATCCTAAATATTTAGTTTCTCACCCTTAATCTTATTAATCAACATCAATTTATTAATTAACTCTTAATCATTTTTTTCACATATATTTTGAGCTTTTATTTTTTTACTTTTAAAAACCAATTTATCTCAAGAAAACAATTATAATACATAACTAGTTGTTTTGAAATCATGTCGCGCGATTTTGATTTTTTCCTTGTAAATGCTTGTCAAAAATTTGGTTGTTATATCAGTATTAAGGATGTTAAAAGATGGAGTTAGTTATTACATTAGCACACATCCGTTTAGCTACATACAAAATATGAGCTGTACTATTTACCCTTTTTTACAAAATATAATATGTTTGATGCAGTAGTTTTCATTGCCTTTTATGTTCCTTCCGTTTGTCCATAGCTGCATTGTCATCTGCATTTTGGTAAGAAGGTTTGTTTCGTTAAAAGCTGTTTGAAGGATGCATGGTATTCAAGTTATTCAATGTTTTGTGTTAGGTTACCTGGTGTCATCAATGATCTTTTGACAGAAGCTGTGTTGTGGGCTTTTGGGGCTGGTGTTGACGGCTGTGGAGTGGTGGGCGTACCTTCTTCATGTTGTTTTTCGAGTATGTAAGCTTCGTTTACAGTGCAGCTTCAATCTGCGTGAGTATAACAATGCGTGTATTTGGTTAGGTTCACCCTTGCGGCTTTTTTTCTTCCAAGTAATCTGCATAAATGAAACATGTGTTCAGAAGCTAAAACCATTCCGTCAAAGATTGGATTCTGAATGTCACGTCGCAAATACGTTTTTGCGAGTTGGCACAAAGCTCTAAGCTTTTCACATGCTAGTTACACCACATTATGCAACCTTAGATATATCCAAAATCAAACACATTGTTTATGTTAGGTTATCAAAGGCCTAAATTGAACATAAACCGAGAAAGTAAAATATACAAACTCAATACAATATCATGTAACGCAATGTTCATGGGAAGACAGTATGCCACACAAAATTGGTCGCTTAAAATTTCGTTTTGGTTAACGGAATGGAAACACGTACCTTCAAAATGTTGCGCGTGCATCTCTGTATCCACGTTTGTCTGCTGCGCATGGGTCTCCGTATCCTCGTTTCCCAACATTGATGAATCGGCGAACACCTTCTTACTTACCACGGTCAAATAAAACATGATTAAAAAACAAAAACATTTTAGAAACTCATTAAAACTTATACAAAATCTACATATAATGACATAACACATATAATCATTTTTTTTTGGAAATCTTGTTTTGCTTGATAATGTGTGCTGCACCAAGTTTTTGATGTTGTGTTGGTCACATGCGATGATTCTGGCTTCCATTTTGTATTCCGAGTAGATGTTACTTTCTGCACACCTATTATATACCCAAAAAAGAAAGCTAAAATACAACTGATGTAACTTTTACCAAAGAAATTGTTGTTTTCGGTGCTAGCTTAAATGAGGTTAAAATAAGATCAAGGATTGTGGTTGCAAAACAAATTGTTTTGCCATGCTTATCAGTTATCAATACCAGCAACTCTCCTTTATCATCATTGCCCTGAAGTCAAAACTATCCACGCTTTTAACACTGAGACAACAAATAAATTTAAAAAAAAAAAAACAAAAACCATTATTAAACGGTCCAGGCTTTAGATCCAATTTGAAAATCATCAAAGTAAAGAGTCGTATATATGAAAGATACTAATAGATTGTTAAATAATAAAAACAAAACAGAGATAACAAATGAAAAATACTATCAAGAATCATCACCTACAACCTTGATACCAACCATAAATTAATTGTTGTCATCATGTTGGTAGTCGAAGACCAACAACCACAAATGACCCTTTATAATTATCCCTCTCCTTAGCTCTAAATTCTCTTCTTCCTCCACCGCAAAGTGAACACATAAAATCAACATATAAAATTATCCACGCTTTTAACACTAAGACAACAAATAAATTAAAAAAAAACAAAAACCATTATTAAACGGTCCAGGCTTTAGATCCAATTTGAAAATCATCAAAGTAAAGAGTCGTATATATGAAAGATACTAATAGATTGTTATATAATAAAAACAAACAGAGATAACAAATGAAAAATACTATCAAAAGTCATCACCTACAACCTTGATACCAACCATAAATTAATTGTTGTCATCATGTTGGTGGTCGAAGACCAACAACCACAAATGACCCTTTATCCCTCTCCTTAGCTCTAAATTCTCTTCTTCCTCCACCGCAAAGTGAACACATAAAATCAACATATAAAATCAAGAGCTTAATATGGTGTGCCTATCTCTATCATCTTCGATCGAGATGGTCGTTTCACCTCAAGATTTCGGGAAAGCTTAAAACGATGCCCTCGGTACTCGCCTAGACATGAGTACCGCATATCATCCCCAAACCGATGGTCAAAGTGAACAAACCATCCAAACCTTGGAAGATATGTTACGGGCGTGCGCAATCGATTTCGGTGGTAATTGGGACACGCACTTGCCACTGGTGGAATTCTCTTATAATAATAGCTACCATACGAGTATTCAAGCTGCACCCTTTGAAGCTCTATATGGACGTAAGTGTAGATCTCCGCTATGTTGGGCTGAAGTCGGAGAGAAACGACTTACCGGGCCAGAAATTGTTCAAGAGACGACGGATAAAATCTTTTTGATAAAAGAAAGTCTCAAAGCGGCCCGCGATCGACAGAAAAGTTATGCGGATATGAGGCGTACGCCTTTGGAATTTCAAGTCGGAGATAGAGTCCTACTGAAGCTGTCACCTTGAAAAGGTGTCGCACATTTTGGAAAGCGTGGAAAATTGAATCATCGATATGTTGGTCCTTTCAAAATTTTGGCAAGAGTAGGTCTTGTGGCATACAAGCTCAAACTACCGAAAGAGCTTAACGGGATACATGACACATTCCACGTGTCAAATTTGAAAAAGTGTATATCCGATAAGACTCTTATTATCCCTGCCGACGAAATCCACATTGACGATAAGCTTCATTATGTCAAAGAACCAATCGAAGTGACTGATTGGAAGGTTCAGAAACTTAGACGCAGTAAGATCAGATTGGTCAAAGTGTGTTGGAATGCCAAGCGTGGACCTGATTTCACGTGGGAAAGGTTGGACCAGATGAAGCAAAAATATCCTGCCCTATTTGAGAAGACCCCGTACCGGAGAACTTGAATTGAATTCTGGTTAATTGTTTAACTCATGCTTTAGAGAATTGCAAATTCCCCATAAGATGCATAGGAATGCACATGTTTAATGTTGCAGCACGATGAATTCACGTGCGGATAAACTTGTCCGGAACGGACGTTGGTGATTACCCGGTAAAAATTAAATAAACGAAGAGGATCCCGACACCCAGGATATAAAATAAAGGGTATTTTCATAAAATATAATGTGTTTTGGAACTCCAAAACCATAAGTGAAAACTTTACATACAAATATCCCGGTAACGAATAAAGTGCGCGTACCGCACCGATACGCGTATAACCTATAATTTCACCCAAAGAAAGCCTAATTAACCAACCAACACTTAAACTAGGCTATGTTTGAGGGTTATTTGAGGCTACTATAATGTCCGAATAACGCGTAATTAAAATCTGATTAAAACCCGAACGAAACCCGAACATTATGTTTGAAACATAACCCATTAACTAACAAATGTTTTATGTTTTGGACCCCACTAAACCACCCCCCAAACCGTCCCCCATTCCCTTGCCATGCCTAAATATTTTTTTTGTACAAACTAATCTATGATATCTAAGGAAAGATTGTGAAAGTATGGATTTGATATTTCATGATGATTGTTGTGTCCTTAAAAGATTTATAAAAAATCCTCCATCTCCTCACTAATGATCGGCCAAGCACCCTCCTAAGATCTAACAAGATCATTTCTAGTACCAATTTCCATAAAATAAGGGATTAGAAAATCTAGAGTTAGATATGATGAATCCATGAGATCTTTGGAAGATTATAAGAAGATTGGATGATTACAACCTTTGATAAACCAAGAGAAAAACTCTTTCTTCTTCTACCTTGTGGCCGTAAGTTTTCATCCACCCACACACATCCATTTTCAAATTTTAACACTCCAAATTCATCCATAAACATCCATTTCCAAACCTCCAATTGTGTGTTTCAAGCTTGGATCTTAACCACTTTGGAAGAACACACTAAACCCCTTCAAAATCAAGAGTTTTTAGCCTCCCTAGCCTTGTGCTAGTTGTAAGTCTTCTTGATCTCATTCTTGTTCTTAAAAGTTTATGTTTTGATATCTAGAAAGCAAGTTGTACATGGGTTAACTTGATGGAACTTTACATGATAAAACATATGCTTTTTTAAGACTAAAATGGTGATATAAATGTATCATAGGGCCGAAAATATGGTGATGGTTATGTATTGTTTTTGTAGTTTCCTAAAGTTCACAAAAACTTGAAGAAAATAATGATCTAAGTATAGATTGAGAATAAAACTTGAATAACCCTAAATGTGGTTTAAATCATCATAAAATAATCATCTAAAACTTGATATGGTGTTGATCTTGTTAGAAAATAAATTACATAAAGTTTACATATTCAAAGTTACACACTTGAAAGATGTAAAGTTGGACACATTGGACATATTACACTAAATACATCTAATATTATCCTTAATAAGGTTATTATGGACTATAGATTGTGTTGGATCATAAAAATAATCTATCATGACAAAGATGACAAAATAAAGTTTACTAGTTTAGTAGAAAATTGTCACATTTGAAAGATTGGGAGGAAAAATGTAACTTTTAAAAGTTAAAGGACTATTTTGGTAACTTTAGAAGTTAAGGGACATAAAATTTTATGTTTAGCAACTTGCATCTAAAAATGTAACTTTGGAAAGTTTGGTGTCAAAAGTGTAAAATGTTTACTTTCCAAGGTTGGTTGTGTAAATGGTAGCAAATTACAAGTGTATATCTTGTATAAAAATATTTCTATAAAATAAGGTTTTATAAAAATATAAATTTCCCAAACATGTTGGAAAGGTATAAAAACAAAGGTTTTTATAAAAATGATAGATAAATTAAAAACTTGGTGAAACTTGTATATAAAAATGGACACTTTTATATAAATGGGAATATAAAAGTGTTGGAGCATTTTTATGTGTAAGTAACCAAGTCTTTGTATTAAAAATACAAATGTTACTTATAAACTTCCAAGTAAAATATGTAGAAATTAAAAGGAGAATAATTTCAAGAATACGTATATTGTTGGAACTTGGAAGATTAACATATATATATTGACGTGTGCGGATATACACATAATTTAGCGATGATTTTAACACACGTTTCTGCTTTAATATTTATAAAAATGGTTTAGACCTTAATATTAAAACACACACAATAGGGCAAGTGTACCCTGTCATATATGTAGTAATGTACAAATAAGAACCAGATATCGATCCATGGACACACGCGGAGCAATGGTACTAAAACTCTATCCCCGATTTACCAGTAGGAAAAGATAGTTTGAAGTTTGTTTATAACTAGATTAATTCTAAAACATATAAATAACACAAGTAAGACTCCAAATAGAAAATATAACTATATAAACTATAATATACCAATCCTAGCATGTCATCTACATATAATAAGAAATAAAGGCATGATCAACATTCCCATTTTCCGACAGTTAGTGTCCCTTTCGGGCATCCTAACATGACAACTATACAGAAAGCTAACACGAATACACACGTTAACCACTTCAAGTTGTTTATTAGCGAGCAGCTGATATGATCTCATGAGAATCTTCTAAAGATAAGTTAGTCATCTGTTAAGAGTTTTCTAACCGCACTAGTTAAGGAAAGCAATACCGAATACACAATACAACCACCTAGACTAGCATAAAGTAGAGCATTTCACAACCTATTCCATTTTACCAACTTTGAACACAAATCTACTAAGATCGCCATTTTAACCAAAATAACTAGCAAAGATCATTAACCGTGTCAACGATTAGTAACAACACCATTAAGCTTTTTAAACCTTTTTACGTGCCGGTAAACATTTATAATCGTTATCCGAGTGACTTTAACCAAACCATTACCCGGTTACAGTTTCATGGTGTAAACTTATTAACAAGTTAACTAGTCTACTACCGGACGATTAAACGGACGGTTTTTCAACATGTATCCGCCTAACACATTCGACAATCATCAAAGTCATTCAAATACAACTACAAATCCAACAACAATGAAACAAGGTTGCACTATGATCATCAAGATTCAAACATGAAAAATGCCAAATTCATACAAAACATGATTTCATACAAACGATTGTTTTTACTCCTAACGATTACTAGATATTATCCGTAGACTATAATGAAATACATAAACGACACAAACAAGCCAAAATATTCAGATTTGAACCAACTTAAAGTTTATAGATCAAACCATAAATCTTGAATGTGAAGGATTGGATGATGCTAGATGATCCGGATTGAATCCCGAGCTTGTTAAACGGCCTTCCAGCAGCTTTGTCGGTCCAGAAATCGCCCAGAATCGCCCAGAGAAAACCCAATACCTGATCAGTAAGCTGTGCTCTGTTCTTATACAAGTTTTGATTTTGTGCACGGCCGTGCAACTAAAGTGCACGGTCGTGCACTTTAACTTTTTGATCTGACGTGCAAGTGGGCAAGTGGCAACGAGGTCTCTAAAAATATCTTGATTTCCCGCACGGCCGTGCACCTAGGGTGCACGGACGTGCGGGTCTGGTGGTGGTCGGGTGCTGGGGGTGCACTGCCTGGTGCACTGGCAGTGCACTCGAGAAGTCTGAGTCGCACGGGCACCCGCACGGCAGTGCTGATCAGGGTGCCCGAGAACCTGATGTGCACCCCGAGTCGCACTGGCAGTGCAGACCTTCTGTGTCCGAGCCAAATGAGTCTGCACGGGCGTGCACCTGGGCTGCACGACCGTGAACTATTTCCAGACTTGGCTGATTTTGCAGAAACTTTCCGTCTTGTCCGATTTTCGCCCGGTTTCTTCGACTTTGCTCGTGGGACGTCGTTTAAGACTTGCAATAAACATATGAAGCGGTTAAGTACTGAATTCGTGCAATTATGGTTGAAAACGCGTAATTTGGGAGTTTAATCGGGGATTTAAATATGTATATTTTAACGTATATCATATATATATATATATATATATATATATATAAGTTAAGTAATCGGATATGGACGTGTTAACGGACTAATACGTAAAAACAGACGAGTAAGTATTTGTATTATTACGTCTAATGTGGAAATGAGAACATATATTTTAAGGATTTAAAATATATAAATTGGGTGAAAATACATAACACTTTTCTAAGTGTTGGAAATTTATTCGTGGGAGAAATTAACGTAAATAATCTAACGATTAAACATTTAAAACAAGCATATGGACTTGACAATGAAAATATATTATCGAATCGACGAGATCCTAGTATATTTATTTAATGGGAAAGTAAATATACGGTAAAGTGAGTCGAGTCGAGTGAAGAATATATATATATATATATATATATATATATATATATATATATATATATATATATATATATATATATATATATATATATATATATATATATATATATATATATATATATATATATATATATCGAATCGACGAGATCCTAGTGTATTTACTTAATGGGAAAGTAAATATACGGTAAAGTGAATCGAGTCGAGTGTGGAAAAGGTTATGTCGAGTCGACAAGATCCTAGTATATTTATTTAATGGGAAAGTAAATATACGGTAAAGTGAGTCGAGTCGAGTGTTAAAAATATTATATCGATCGACAAGATCTTAGTATAATTATTTAATGGGCAAATAATTATACGTCAAGTGAGTTGAGTCGAGAACAATATTATACAAGTTAATTAATATTCATGGAAATATAAGTGTAACTTGTAAAAAGGGTAATCCATCACCAACGGACCTAGGATACACGTTTAATTAAACGGGGAATTGGACTAACTATTGGTTTGGGAGTTGGACGTACAACTTGCCGAAACACACGCACTATACGCTTAGTGATTTATACGTCTAGGACGTTTGTAGGTGTTGACCTTAGACGGACTATTCTCTATTTGGATTTGCGCAATTTGCTTGAGGTGAGTTTCACGGCCCCATTTTACTGTTTTAATCGGGGGAAAGATATGTTAGGAAAATGTGTGACAGGATGGATACTTGAGTAGTTGGTCGCCACTCGGGGTTGAGTCCTCGCGGCTGTAACCATTTATTCGTGGGTATCGAAACCGAAGGAATATTGGGATAGTACTATTGGTGTCTGACAAGGCCCACCCCTAATCGATAGCGTCGATTATGCATCGGTGTATGCCTGGGGGGCACGTATTTTGAATTAAGTTGTTATTTTCCGAGAAACAACTAGGGGCGGGGCATGGTTAATCTTGGTTTGGTTATGGGCTCAAGTAGATTGTAGGAATTTGCAACTCCTACAATAGTCACAACTTGTGTTTATTTCCCAAAATTGTTGTTTTGTAAACTAAAACCTGTGAACTCACCAATATTTATATATTGACGATTTTTAACATATCTTTCAGGTAATTAATCGTCGGAAGATTGTGTGGCTAGTATGGGCGGGGATCTCTCTTACGTCGGATATTTTGGAGAGGTTTCACTTTTATTTTCCATAGGGTTGGGATATATTTGAGAAACCTCTACTTTTGTTTAAACTATGTTGTTTAAGAATGTGTGAATTTGAAAACTTGTTTCGACGTGATAAATAAATGATCCCCTTTTCTTAATTACTTATAGTTTGTGTTAATCTTGACTTTATGCCATTCAAACTGTCGCGCCACGTGTTTCCGCCATAGGCGTGGTGTGACAGATGAGCTTCTGGCGCGAGGGACTGGAGATAATCATGTGGATATTGAAGAAATTCGAGAAACACAAGTGACTGAACCATTTGTTCAGATAGAACCAAAAGTAACTGATCTAGTTGTTGAAGTTGAGCCTGAGAGGACTCAAGAAACAACAGAAACACCGAGTGTTCGAAAAAGTATTAGGGATCGTCGTGCACCTGAAAGGTATGATGATATCTTCATGATTGATGAAGCTGAACCTGCTACTTACAAGGCTGCAATCTTGGATTCGGAATCTAAGAGATGGAAAGAGGCCATGAATGCAGAGATGCAATCCATGTATGATAACCAAGTCTGGGATTTGGTTGATCTTGATACCGAATGTTGGACTGTGGGAAATAAATGGATCTTCAAGAAGAAGACTGACATGGATGGGAATGTATAAACCTACAAAGCAAGGCTTGTAGCAAAAGGTTTTACTCAACTCAAGGAATTGATTATGAGTAAACTTTCTCGCCAGTAGCCATGCTTAAGTCTATTAGAATTCTACTTGCCATGCTTAAGTCTATTAGAATTCTACGTGAAGGGTGTGAACAAACATATTAAGGGGGTTATTGTTGGGTTAATCGGGTTTGGTTCACTGGTAACGGTTGAGTAACTTATGGGTCACAGGTCGGCACGTTTGATGGGTCGACTCCTGGGTCAGTTGTTAACAGTTCATAGGTGCTGAATTGGTTCAAAGTTGAACAAATTAGTGTGGAATATGGAATGTGCTTGGGAGTGTGCATATATCCATTGGAGTTTGCATGAATTCAGGATGAAGTAGTCAATGCTTTTACTTTTTCTTTAGTTAGGAATTATTATTTTATTGTTTTTTTTCCCACGTTGTTGTACATATGTAAGACTATATATTTAGTCATTGTGATCATGAATAAAAAAACCATTTTCATTTCCATCTTCTCATATTGCAAACATCTACTACTTTCATTCATTTATATATTTTGTTTACCAGCATTCATTTATATACATAAGTGAGGTTGAGTGTGTGTATAGAAGGGGCCTGAACCAACAATTGGTATTAGAGCAAAGGTTGAAGAGGGTTGTTTTGAGAGTCGACTTTCAAAGGTAGGAAGTGCTTCGGGCAAAGGCTGCGAGAGCAGCAGAAGCAGGTGGGTCGACGAGTTTTTTTGGGCGGATGGCTGGCGTGAAAGAAGGGTTTAGGATAGCAGGTTGGTTGTGCAAGGGTGTTTCACCACAGTTGATGGCGAGTTCTTCTGGTCGGACGATCCAGGTTAGATGACGGGGTGTATCGTTTTGAGGACAAGGTGACCGGGATGAACAAAGGTGTCCGTTTGTGGTTGTTCAGGCTGTTTCACAGCGGAATACGAAGGCAAGATGGGTGTTTGTGTCAATCGTTGTTGCGGGTGAAGTACCGGTTAGGATGACGAGGGTGACGGGTGAACACCGGGGTATCTCGTGGCTGTGTTAAGCTGTTAAAATCTGGCAGAAATTTGTGGTTTTACTAGAAGGAGAGGTTAACCAGGTTGCGAGAAAAATGGGCAGAAGAAATCAAGCAGGTGGCTATGATTTAGTTCGTTTAGCGGGGACAAAAAACGGTAAACGGGGGGGTTTTGTTTTCTTAATCGGTAGAAGAAGGCTCTCACAGAAGTGTTGTGCACAAAACGGGTTCCGTGTGGTGACAAACAACAGTCGGTGGTGGTGGTGGTGTTATACGGCTTTAGACGGGGCCGAGGTGGAGGCCAGAAACTCCGGGATAAGTCGGATCGAGTTAAAAGCTGGGCGTGATCAAAGTGAAGATCAGATGTCCAGGAAGGGTTGATACGGGTCAAGGTGAAGATCACGTGTTTCAACCAGGGAAGTCGAAGAACATGGGCGTGACCGAGGAGATGGTCGGGTGTTTAATAAAGTTCGGGAAAAATCGATACGGTTTGAGACAAAATGGTGATTAGACGCTGCTATGAGTGAAGGGTGTGAACAAACCGATTAAGGGGATGATTGTTGGGTTAATCCGGTTTGGTTCACGGGTCACGGCTGAGTAGCTTACGGGTCACAGGTCGGCACGTTTGATGGGTCGATTCGTGGGTCAGTTGTTAGCGGGTCATGGGTGCTGAATTGGTTCAAAGTTGACCAAATTAGTGCAGAATATGGAATGTGCTTGGGTGCGTGCATATATCCGCCGGAGTTTACATGAATTTAGGATGAAGTAGTCAATGCTTTTACCTTTTCTTTAGTTAGGAATTATTATTATTTTATTGTTTTTTCCCACGTTGCTGTACATATGTAAGACTATATATTTAGTCATTGAGATCATGAATAAATAAATTCTTTTCATTTCCATCTTCTCATATTGCAAACATATATTACTTTCATTCATATATATACATGCGTGAGGTTGAGTGTGTGTATAGAAGGGGCTTGAACCAACAATTGGTATCAGAGCAAAGGTCGAAGAGGGCCGTTTTGATAGTCGACTTTCGAAGGTAGGAGGTGCCTCCAGGTTCGAGGCTGCGAAAGCAGCAGAAGCAGGTGGGTCGACGAGTTTTTTTTGGCAGATGGCAGGCGTGAAAGAAGGGTTTAGGATTGCAGGTTGGTTGTGCAAGGGTGTTTCACCACAGTTGATGCCGAGTTGTTCAGGTCGGACGTTCCGGGTTAGACGACGAGGAGTATCATTGTTTGAGGACGAGGTGACCGGGATGTACAAAGGTGTCTGTTTGTGGTTGTTCGGGGATGTTTCACTGCAGAATACGAAAGCACGATGGGTGTTTGTGTCAATCGTTGTAGCGGGTGAAGTACCGGTTAGGATGACGGGGGTGAAGGGTGAAAACCGAGGTGTCTCGTGCCTGTGTTAAGCTGTTAAAATCCGGCATAAAGTTGTAGTATTACTAGAAGGAGAGGTGAACCAGGTTACGGGAAAAACGGGCAGAAGAAATCAAGCGGGTGGCTATGATTTAGTTCGTTCAGCGGGTGATAGAAAATGGTCAACAGGCGGTTTTGTTTTCTTGATCGGTAGAAGAAGGCTCTCACGGAAGTGTTGTGCGCAAAACGGGTTCCGTGTAATGACAAACAATAGTCGGTGGTAGTGTTATACGGCTTTGGACGGGGCCGCGGTGGAGGCCAGAAAGTCCAGGATAAGTCGAGTCGAGTTAAAAGCTGGGCGTGATCAAGGTGAAGATCAGGTGTTCAGGAAGGGTTGATACGGGTCAAGGTGAAGATCACGTGTTTCAACAAGGGAAGTCGAAGAACTTGGGCGTGACCGAGTAAATGGTCGGGTGTCTGGTAAAGTTCGAGAAAAATCGATATGGTTTGAGACAAAATGGTGATTAGACGCTGCTATGAGTGAAGGGTGTGAACAAACCGATTAAGGGGGTGATTGTTGGGTTGATCGGGTTTGGTTCACGGGTCACGGTTGAGTAGCTTACGGGTTACAGGTCGGCACGTTTGATGGGTCGATTCGTGGGTCAGTTGTTAACGGGTCATAGGTGCTGAATTGGTTCAAAGTTGACCAAATTGGTGAAAAATCGGGAATGTGCTTGGGTGCGTGCATATATCCGTCGGAGTTTGCATGAATTCAGGATGAAGTAGTCAATGATTTTACCTTTTCTTTAGTTAGGAATTATTATTATTTTATTGTTTTTCCCATGTTGCTGTACATATGTAAAACTATATATTTAGTCATTATGATCATGAATAAAGAAACCCTTTTCATTTCCATCTTCTCATATTGCAAACATATATTACTTTCATTCGTTTATATACATGCGTGAGGTTGAGTGTGTGTATAGAAGGGGCTTGAACCAATAATTGGTATCAGAGCAAAGGTTGAAGAGGGTCCTATTGAGAGTCGACTTTCGAAATTAGGAGGTGCCACCGGGTGCGGGGCTGCGAAAGTAGCAGAAGCAGGTAGGTCGACGAGTTTTTTTTTGGGCGAATGCATGCGTGAAAGAAGGGTTTAGGATAGCAGGTTGGTTGTGCAAGGGTGTTTCACCACAATTGACGGCGAGTTGTTCGAGTCGGACGTTCCAGGCTAGACGACGGGGAGTATCGTTGTTTGAGGACGAGGAGACCGGGATGAACAAAGGTGTCCGTTTGTGGTTGTTCAGGGTTGTTTCACAGCAGAATACAAAGGCAAGATGGGTGTTTGTGTCAATCGTTGTTGCGGGTGAAGTACCGGTTAGGATGACGAGGGTGACGGGTGAACACTGGGGTGTCTTGTGGCTGTGTTAAGCTGTTAAAATCCGGTAGAAAGTTGTGGTTTTACCAGAAGGAGAGGTTAACCAGGTTACGGAAAAATGGGCTGAAGAAATCAAGCGGGTGGCTATGATTTAGTTCGTTTAGCGGGTGATAGAAAATGGTAAACGGGTGGTTTTTTTTTCTTGATTGGTAGAAGAAGGCTCTCACGGAAGTGTTGTGCGCGAAACGGGTTCTGTGTAGTGACAAACAACCGTCGGTGGTGGTGGTGGTGTTATACGGCTTTCGACGGGGCTGAGATGGAGGCCAGAAATTCCGGGATAAGTCGGGTCGAGTTAAAAGGTGGGCGTGATCAAGGTGAAGATCAAGTGTTCGGGAAGGGTTGATACGGGTCAAGGTAGAGACGTGTTTCAACCAGGGAAGTCGAAGAACTTGGGCATGACCGAGGAGATGGTCGGGTGCCCGGTAAGGTTCGGGAAAAATCAATATGGTTTGAGACAAAATAGTGATTAGACGCTGCTATGAGTGAAGAGTGTGAGCAACCCGATTAAGGGGGTGATTGTTGGGTTAATCGGGTTTGGTTCACGGGTCACAGGTCGGCACGTCTAATGGGTCGATTCGTGGGTGAGTTGTTAACGGGTCATGGGTGCTGAATTGGTTCAAAGTTGACCAAATTAATGCAGAATATGGAATGTGTTTGGGTGCGTGCATATATCCGTTGGAGTTTATATGAATTCAGGAGGATGAAGTAGTCAATGCTTTTACCTTTTCTTTAGTTAGGAATTATTATTTTATTGTTTTTTTCGCACGGTTGTTGTACATATGTAAGACTATATATTTAGTCAGTGTGATCATGAATTAAGAAACCCTTTTCATTTCCTTCTTCTCATATTGCAAACATCTTTTACTTTCATTCATTTATATACATACGTGAGGTTGAGTGTGTGTATAGAAGGGGCCTGAACCAACAATCCCTTCCCTCGTGTATATATTGATTATATCATGAACTCAATTCTCGATAGCAATCTCCCAAGCTTTTGTTTAATCCTCTGATATCTTGAACTTCTTGGTTTCTTGAATCTTGATTATATCATGGGTGTAGGAGAACATTTCTTGATTTTCCATCATCATCATCACCATCAACAACATGATCATCATTATAATGGGATGAAAAAAGAGGATGATCATAAGAAGAACATACCAAAAGGGTGTATGACAGTGGTTGTTGGACATGAAGATGAAGAACAGAAGAGGTTCATAATTCCGGTGAAGTACGTAAACCATCCGTTGTTCATGGAGCTCTTGAATAAGGAAACTGAAGATGAGTATGAGTTTCGTCATCAAGGTCCTATTTACATCCATTGTCATGTTCAAGACTTCTGTAACGTTCAAGGTATGATAGCTCAAGACCACTATAACCAACATCATCATCGTCATGTTTGCTGCCTATAAAGATTGATTGATCATGGTTCAAGTTTTGATCTTTATAGTTGTATCTTCAATTCTGTAACTTTGGAAAATGTGGGTATGATTCTTTATTAGTTTTGTCGTTTTGACTTTTGAGAGATATGGGTCGTCTGTAGATGTTTGTATATGCACATACGTAATCTGTTCGAATTTATAAATAGCGTTTTTGTTAAGTTGTCATATTTTTTTAAATATTACGGATTAGCCTTACAGAAGGGCTTCTCATGCCGGACTTGGGAATACTAAAATTAGGTAATAAATTTTATTAATGTGAGGTAGAACCTAGAGAAGGTATTAAATAAAAAAAAAATAGAATGAAAGTATTTATCTTATCTCCCGTTTGGTGGAAACTCATAGAAAAATCGTAAAACCAGTGTTTTTTTATATATTAAAAACTACTTTATCTCCGGTACTTTACGTGAGATAGGCAAATCTAGTATGAAGTGATAAAATGTGTATACAATGAAATGAATAAGTCGTTTTTTCAGGAAATTTTTTTTGTAAAGAATCAACACCCGATAACTGATAAAACATACTTCTAATTTTATATGTGCACATCTTGCTTGAGTGAAGTATCTATACAACTTTGTCACTTTCTCAGAACATTCTAAAGTTGTGATGTGAACCTGGAAAAAAAACAACCAAATTGGTATCAAATGATATGTCATGATGATGATTGATTTAAGAGACACGCATGATGGAGTGATTAATCATCACTTTGAAGCTATGGATTTACTTGGTGCTTAAGAATCATCGGCTACATTTAACTGGCTTAGCAACCTTTGTATTCAATGTTCCTGACAACACCAATCAAAATAAAAAAAATAGATTTTTACCAAATTGACTACGTCTGTTAACGTATATATAGTTAGCGGGTTCTTATATATAATAGTATGTTCAAAAGCATATATATTATCTTAACAAGATTAGTGATCACTTGCCTATACACGATTAATGAATCACCTAAAAACATTGTGTGTTGTGTTTTTTTTTCTGCATGAACAAAAACTAGGCCTGTAAACGAAACGAACGTTGATGAACTGTTCGTGAACTTGTTCTGTGGAAATTCGTTTATGTTCGTTTAGTTTTTAAACGAACAAACACAAACACAAAAATTTGTTCATTTAGTTAAATGAACGAACATGAATAAACGATGTGTTCGTTCATCTATATTCATGAATGTTCGTTTATGTTCGTTTATTTATGTCTGTTTATATTCGATTAAGTTTTATAAAGTATATAAGAAGTTATATTTATATAAATATAAACTTAAATTGGGGTTTAGCTACTTGTATAAATATAACCTGAAGAAATAAGAAGTATCTTGGAGATTATCACTAATCTTCGAATGGTTAATACTTACGTAACTACAAGAACTGTCCTTTACCCAAACCATTGGTTTAACCTGAGGAAAGAAATATGAGTGAGTGTGCGTGTGGTGAAAGTAAGAACACAAGATGTAAGTGGTTCGGTCGAGCTTGACCTACGTCCACTGTGAAGAGCCGGTTATCTTATTCCTTTGGAGAGTACAAAGTGTTACAAATAAACCTAGCTCTATGTTACAAGTGAATATTTTCGAATCCTTTGAAAAGGAGTTAAAGTCTTCTATTTATAGGAGAGCTCGTGGGCTTAGTGAAGAAGCCCACGAAGAGCAAATCTGCTTTGGGCCTGTCCTTGGGCCCAAAGCAATGGGTCCAGGAAAATGGCGGGAAACTCTGGATCCTGTAGATGACGTCAGGTTGTTGTTGAATCGTCCTGCAAAGTGGACACGTGGTGCCTTCCGGTTGGCTGTCGGCGGCGTTCGTCTGCTAAAGTGGTTGACTTACCTGCTGCCGTCTGAAATGACGTCTGACAGCAGGTAAGTATGTCTGCTGGTTACTGTAGACGACAACATGGAGGAAGCATAGAAGGAGTCAAATCGGTGTTCCTGTTAGCGGTCGTTGTACTGACACTGCCACGTGTCGCCATCCGGTTGGCGCATGCTCTGTCCCAGATCCTGCTGAATCTTCCTTGTTTGTTATCTTCCGTACCTCGTATCAAAATTTGTCTAAGGATATTCCGCGTGTGGGCGCACGCGCGTACGCCCTTGTAGAGTGCTGGTGTGAGTTGAATCATGTGTTTACTGTCTCTGGGTTGTGAAGTCATGTCCGCCACCTTAGTTCCGCCAGTTAGTTCAGCGGATGGCGGAACTGATTGGCACCAGGATTGTTGAATAGAGGGATAGGGATGTCGCCTCCTCCAGGATTAGGCTCCTTATCCCTTCATAACCAATTAATAATTTGGTTTTTAGTAATACAAAATCGTTTACATTTATTATATTCGTAAACGTTCGTTTATGTTCGTTCATGAACTGTTCGTTTAGGTTTTAAACGGACAAACATAAACGAACACGAACATGACAAATTTCTTAATGAACGAACATGAACACAAAAATGTGTTCGATTATGTGTTTGTGTTCGTATTCGGTTAAAGTTAGATGAACAAACACAAACACGCCTTTATTCGTGTTCGTTCGGTTCATTTAGAGGCCTAACAAAAACCCATTAAAAATCATTTTTTTTTTCAATTCAAAACAATTCTATAATAAGTTCTACTTCATTGCATAAAAGGTGTAAACACTATATTGTCATTATTGGTATAAACCACATATTTTTGCTGGCACGTTGTGCCTCGCCGCAACGGGACCCAGTCGGTATCTCATTACGGTGCATTCACTATATTAAAAATATCCACCCGGTAATATTTAATATAGTCCGAAACTGACCAAAATATTTAACATAAAAATTATTAATGAAATTATCCTCTATATTAAACAAGAAACAGATGAAGAGTAACAATATGTTACTGGTACACGTGTTACGTTTTTATTGGTCTATATATTTTGTTTTTTTTCCCTATGTATTGTTTGATTGTAGCCTCCTAGGTTTACAAGCATCTTCCATTTCACTTGTACCGCCTCAAACATAAAGCACACACTGAATTCTTTCCACGACTCGTTGGATGCAACAATGGTCACGGTTCCAGAGTGGTTTTCGTGTTGGTGATGTCGTTGTCGGCGTAGTGGTGGTGTTGGATGACCACCATCATAATCTCAAGCGACGGTCTTCGGCGACATACCGGTTAACAAAAAAAAAGACTATTGTCGAGGACCAAATCGACAGATGAAGATGAAGAACTAAAACCTAGACCTATACATCGCAGACCACCAGAAAGGGGAGATGTTATCGGGAGGGCGATGGAGTAATCGGTCGTAGCATGTTGGATTATCCGGTGGCGCCGAACGATCTAAGGTTTAGGCGGCGGCGGCAGTGGCGGTGGTGGGTAATTGGTTTGGAGTCATTTCCAACGTAAACTACCAAACTCATACATGAGATTATTGAATTACAACTTCAAAGCTGGAGGTACATATGTGTACCCGAAAATTTGATACTCAGGGAACCATGTTTCTCTTTCTAAAAAGACTTGCAGAAGATACATATAGTGAATTATGGTGCAAACAAACCATTTTAGTGACTATATCCTTTTGTTTTATGTGATGTCCAAGTTTTATGAAAATTACCAAACTTTTTTTTTGGTATGGTGAACTCGCAACTAATATAAATAAAGTGATTTGAAGTAGTTGTGAGTGTAGGAATGAGAAAATGTTACTCTTTAAGTTGATTAGATTGGTTGGTGGAGGGGAAGTTTTTTTATAGATTAGTTTGTACAAAACTCACAATAAAATAGGTGTTCCCCGTAGCCGAGGAGAGAGAGGGAGAGACGAGATAGAGCGAGAAAGAGGGCGGATAGAGAAGGAAGGGCGAGAGAGGGAGAGAGTGAGGAGCGATAGAGAGAGAAGGGGGAGAGTATGGAAATAAGTTAGCAACTACTGGTTTGGTTCCGGTTTAGTGATATTTTTCTATATCATGGGTTTATATTAGCAATAAAGCATTTATTAGGTATCGTTAGTTTTTTTGGTTCGATACGTATGAACTTCAAACAGTGTTCCGTGGCAAAACGCGAGTAGCTAGGACCCTAAAGAAGTTTTTTTCAGATTAGTTTGTACAATAAAAAGTTACCTAATGCTATCTTGTAAGACCCTACCCGTAATCCGGGTAGTTAAGCGAAAATCTACTTGGTTTGGAATTTAAAGTTTAAAACATTTCATAATTTACATAATGCATCGACATCTAGATACTACCCTTGTCAAGTGAAAAACATAAGTTGTGTAGAGTTTGAACATAAACATCTTCCAAAATAACCAAGTTTAAAAGTTATTTGAAACATTGCGGAAGCGGACAAGTTAAGCACATTCGGTTCTTCAACAAGCCTTGATCACCATCCACCTCATGTAGCAGAGTACCTAAGGGTTTAACACAGTTAGACAACCCATAAATATGTTATTATGATCGAATTTAGATGCAAAATACAAAAAAAATGAATTTTGGTTGATTTTGGCGTATCCTATGCCATTTTTGGCATATCCTACGCCATTGACGTAGGAAGAGGGCAACTGGTGGCATAGGGCAGAAGAAATTAGCTAAGGCATCCTGATTTTAGCGTAACCTATCCCAAAATTGGCGTAGGTTACACCAAAAGTGGCGTAGGCTACCCCAAATCCTGACAAGGTTCAAAATGTTGCAGCACTACGCGGCCCTTTTTGGGTCATTCTAAAACTACTCCCGGGGCTTCCAGGGACAAGTTTAAAGGTTCTCACGCGTAAAACAAACATGATTAGATGAATATGTAAATTCCTTGTTTGGTTTCTAACCCAAGAACCCTGAATTATATGTCCATCAATATGTTAACCCGTTAACTTTTGCATATATCCAAATTATAAGATTTTATGATTTCCAAGGTCTAGTGATGATTTTTCTATGCTTGTCAAGCCTCAACTCGACTAGGTGACCTCCGCCAAAGTCATTTATACCGTGTTTGCGATGCCTCGTGTCCATGGCCACATGTGCCATTTCTCTCAGTCTTGTTCGTTCGGTCTCTATGACTTGCAACGTGATCTAAACACGATGTTTTCTTATAACCCTTGGGAATCACAATCACAATCTCATTTTATCTAAAAGATATACCCACGATTTATACACCCAACATGAGCACATATGTATATATATCCTACAAAGTCATAGATATGACTTACCTTAGTCGACCCCTTTTTGCTTCAACTCCTTACCTGAGTGGCTTCCGTGGACTCAAACTTTGCACCTAGAATTTGATATTTCACATATACTCTTAGATACTTGCTCATAAGAGAAATAACACATACTTATGCAAGTTTCACCCAAGAATATAGGTCCAATTGAAATCGAGTTTCATTGAGGCGTTTCATCAAACACTTAGTAGGCGTCTTGAAATAAATTATTTTCTATGGCTAAAGGACCTCATTGATCCATTTTAACTCCAATTTCAATAACCATAGCATAACTTAAACATTCAATTCATGGTTTCATTCAAAACATGACATATATGATATTTTCTAGATTGTATGGCAATTCTTACCACATTAAACTTCAACAACATGGATTCTTAAGAATCCACCATCATACAAGTACTTTGCTAATCACACACAATTTTACATGTATTGAGACCCTCTAATACTAGAGTAACCTCTATTGACTCCTAAATTCACGTTTTGAGGCAATCCATAACTATCACATTACCATGCATGAACAAAATTAACTAATCAAGCCAATAAGTGTTACCTAGATGTTTGTTAGGCCTTGGTGATTCGATTTATAGCATTTGCACCAAAAACCCCTTTGATTTGAGCTTGATCTAGGCTTGATTCAAGAGTTGTTGTTAAGTGTATGTGTGTGTGTTTTGTGTGTGTTGGAGGTGGGGATCGATTTCTCTGGAATGAGATGATCATCCCACTAATTTCCATTTTACTAATAATAATATTCACTTTGAGGAGTTGTCAAGATTGGCCCCTTTAGTTTAGCAAATATGTTTTTAATATTATAACACTAATCAAATTAGTATTGTGTGAGTTACTAGGCCAAGATGGAAATTACAAATATTTCTTTGTCATGCTCGGTTAGTAATTTCCTCTTATTTTCTTAAACGGTATTAATGATAAACAAGAGATTTTGGGGCGGTACAATCTGATGTGCCGAGATTTTAACATGTTTTATGCACATATTTTCACCCGTTTTGTACACAAAATCGTGCTTTTATCTTAGTTTTATCATGATTTATCTTCCTTTGTTGATAATTGCAGGATTTGAGGGCAAAAAGTGAAAAGAAATGAAAAACGACACAAAAAGGCATGGAATTGAAGAATTTGAAGCTGTCAACTGTATCGACCTGCACGGGCATGCACACCCCTGTGCACGGCCGTGCACTTTGATACGAGCTCCCCAAGGCTTCAGCCGACCAAGACTGGAAACATACTGACCTACACGGGCGTGCCACCCACTTGGCACGGGCGTGCAGGACCTGACGTCCAACAGATTCTGCTCGAAAAGACTCTGCAACAGTACAAGCTGTCGTGCAAGGGCTTTCCACTTCAAGACGCACGGGTGTGCAGCGCCTTATTTGCCTATAAATAGAAGCATCCATCCCACAGTTTGATCATCCCATCCTACCCTCAAACCTCCACTCTCTTCACGAGTTATCAGCCATCTTTGGGACTTGTACGTGTCCTTTGGAGCTTGGGATCACTCCATAAACACCAAACTTGAGAGAGAGAGAAACAAACCAAAATCACCCAAAACCACTAGAAATCTCCATACAACCCTCACCATGTTTTGTACACAAAACCAACCTTGTGAGCTTGTTGTATCAACCATACTAGGCTAGATTTCTCTTGGTGTTACTAGGGTGATGATGGAACTTGGTATGAAATAAATAGTTTATTTATGTTTCAAGTGGTGTTTTGTGTTCTTAACAATTTTATCTACTAATTATTTGTTTGATGAATTAACTAATTAATCACTTAGTATTTGGTCTTGTGGGTGTTTTGATAGAAAGTGGAGGAACTTATAAGTGTAACCGTGGAGTGTAAAAACCCGCGCACTTGTAACTAACCTTGACTCCGCGTGTAGAGATTGGCCCATTTGTGTTTGGAAACATTCACACTTTGTGGCTTAATCCTCGGCTATCAAAATCTCACTAAAGGTCGGTACGGTCTTTATACTTGGTCCTAGTGATAAGCCAAGACTTGGTCATGCGACTTAGCTTCAGGGTCTATGTGATAGCTTTGGCGCAACCCAGGAATTGGTGAACCTGTGTTGGATAGAAAACGGTCTTTATTTTCTTCCATAACTATATTGCCGCACAATTAGCAATAGGCCAATCAATTTTTGAAAAATTAATTAATTCTAGTATGGGATGAGCTGAGTGGAGTAAGCCACGACCCCCCTATAAGGTCAATAGGAGGGTTGTTTGGCCATGCACCGGCCGTCGGCAAGTTAAACCTAAATAATCTAGTAGTTAAATGTCAATATCGCAACATTGGAGGTCGTTTCTTAAGGGTTGAGTGCACGCAGTCCGGGAAGTCCTCCGCTCACTATTGAGAGGTGAGCTTACCAGACCTGGGAGACCCTCAAAATAACATTAACAACCCAAATTGTTTTAGTAGTTGAGCGGTTATGCACTCCTCGAACACACCACTTAAATAAAAATCTACTATTGTTTCATACCAGGCAACATTAGATCCCGAAGCATCACCTTTGTTTTGCTATTGATTTCTCTTACAGTTTACATCTCTCTTCTACTTTTATTCTCGCACTTTAAAAAACTCTTTTTAGTAATTTTTAGGAAGCTAGGTAGTAAAAATCGTGTCCTTGGATGCGATACTCGGTACTTGCTCATTTCTATACTGCTCACGATAGGTACACTTGCCTATTGTGTAGGGTTTAGAACATTAAGCAATTATCGTTTTAAACTATAAATTTAAAACTTGAGAGTGTCACGCCACTTTTTCCGACTAAATTTACCTTTTCACCAAGTTGTTGGCGCTCACGCCGGGAACTTACCCTTTTTAAAAGAAAAAAAGTCTTAGTCTTGAAACCCCACGCTCTCATTATCTTTAATAGTCGCCAAACCCTCAACGAAATGATGGCCCCGTAGCGAAGCGCGGGTAACTAAAACACTAGTTGCAATTAAATTTGCGATCATATATTATATTTATTAGTTAAAGGAAAAAAAGAAGATAAGCTAAATCGTAGTATTAAATTATATTTTTTTTGTATATAGAGGTGTTTGTAACTCATGTGTTAATGTGTTACGACTGTTTAAAACAAAGTTGGTTTTTTCTATAATATATAAAATGGTTAGTATTAAATAAAATTATGAGAATGATATAAGGTAGGAGGGTAAAAGTGTAAAAATATGCAATAGTTCAAGTATTGGGCTTATGTGTACATTGGGCTCATGGGCTCAGATTTGTATACTTATTCATTTTCTATATTGGATTAGTATTATTATTATTATCTCATTTGGGCTTCTGGTTTATAAATAACATAACCTAAAGAAAATCCCAAAGCCCATTGTTGTGACAGGTTGTTTGAGTGTGATCTAGACCATTGGATTGAATAGATCTAGGACGTTGAAATGGCATCTCAACTGAAGGTTCGAGAACTGAGTATATAAGCCCTCAGTTTCTCTCTCATCTCATCAGTCGTTCATTGTTGTTGATATTTTCTTTCTCTCTGAGTCTTGTATCGTCTAGGGTTTGTTCCCTGTATTATTCTTCTGACTGTAAGTGTTTCAATATTATTTCTTATCATGATGATCCGCTGATCTTGATAATCAGCAAATCTTATCCAGACTTTGTATTCATTTGATTTGGTCTCAGTGATTTGCTGAGACCTAGGGTTTGGTTGGGCACTTTTATGGTTTGGGTTAAATAAGATTTTGTCACCGTTTTGTCGCCTGCATCTTCTATTTGATTGTTGTGAGTTCATGTTAGCAAAGTGTTATTCTTATTGTTGTTTATATTGAATCATAAGGTTCTACATGGTATCAGAGCCATAAGGCTCTTGGCTCTTGGTCCTGAGGTCTTTGTATTTTTTTTTTTGCTGTCAGTCTTTTCTGGTCATCTTATATTCTTTGTCTGTGTCTAATTAGGGTTTTGATCTTCATTATAGATCTTGAACTAAGTATATGATAATAGATTTGATCTGTTTAGATCTTGTCTATTATTTGTCGTTTGGTATTATTTGTTGATCTAGGGTTTGGTCAACTATTGTTGGCATTGGCTCTGGATCTTGGATCTGGTGGGATACTGGGCTGGAAGCTTTGCAATCTGTAAGTTATTCTTGTTACTTTCTATTAGTTAGAATTTTTTATTGTTGTTGGCTTGTTGCTTGGAGCTCTTGTAAGTTCTCTTAACTCTTTGTTCTTATTGTCGTGTCTAGGCGTCCTGACTGGGTTAGGGTGGACCGGTATTTGTTTGTCTTTGTCTGCTTGTATTGTCTATTTGTCTGTGTTTGATTGACTGTATTAATTCTTTGTCTAACAAGGAGCTCATGTGTTAAGATCTGCGTGGGCACCTATGAGTGATGAACCCATAATCTGAACATTGAAACAGTTTCGTTCTTTCGGGTTGTATTTGTCTGATCTCATCCTTTAATTGTCTTGTTTGTTATTTGTTGTCTTGCTTATTTTCTGGTATCATGGGTGATGAAGGTAGTGGTGTTTCATCAGGTATCACCAATACTCTGATTAACAAATTAGATATTGTGACCCTCTCTACAGTCATCCTAGTGATACTAGTAGCCTTTCAATCATTACTATTAAGTTGAAAGGCACTGAGAACTATTCTACCTGGGCAAGTTCCATGAAACTTGCTCTTGAGGCTAAGAATAAGTTTCGTTTTATTGATGGTAGTACTGTCAAGTCTGTGGAAGATGATGTCTTAGGTAAGCAGTGGGATAGGTGTAACTCAGTTGTATTGTCATGGTTGCTTAATTTTGTAAGTGAGGAGTTGTTTCTAAGGCAGGTCTTTTCTAAATTGGCTAGGGATGCCTGGCTAGATCTTAGAGAAACTTATGACAATGTAGATGGATCTGTTGTTTTTAATTTGCATCAGAAAATTAACTCATTAACTCAAAATGGAAGTTCTGTCTCTAGGTATTATCACAAACTTAACACAATGTGGAAGCAATTCGACTCTATAGTTCAATTGCCTTCCTGTTCTTGTTCTGCTGCAAATAAATTCAATGATTTCAACAGTCTAATAAAACTAATGCAGTTTTTATTGGGTCTTGATGATGTTTATCAACCTGTGAGATCTAATCTTTTGATGCAAGATCCTTTGCCTTCTGTCAAAACTGCTTTCTCTATTATCTCTAGGGAGCAATCACATAGAGGTTCTGGTAATAGTTCAAATGGTAAAAACATGTCTTTCATGTCTAAATCAACTCAACCTTTTGATAATAAGAAAAAAGGAACTAACAGCGGACCCAATCCTTTTTTGAAATGCACTCATTGTAATATGTTGGGTCATACTATTGATAGATGTTATGAACTAGTTAGATATCCACCTGGTTTTAGGAAAAAACCTGTTGGACAGGTTTCAAGGTCTAATATGTCCAACAACCTAGGAAACAATGTTAAATCATCTATGTCTACTGCTGTTGTTTCTTGTTTGCCTTTTTCACCTGAACAGATCACCAAGCTTATGAATATGATGAGTGAAAAAGGAACAAATGATCCACAGAGTTCTAATTCAGAAGGTAAAAGTGTTTTCATAAATGGTTTTTTTGGTGTGTCTAGGATTTCTAATCTAAAACATCTATTTGAAAAATTTTTCAAACTATTCAAATTTTGTAAATAAAGGCTATCTGTTTTCGGTGGATCACAGATTCAGGAGCCAATCCACACATGACTAAAAAAGATGAGTATGTGTTTAATTGTGTTGACGTATCTGAGTATAATGTTCAAGTCAAACATCCCAATGGCACTTGTGCCAAAGTAACAAAAATTGGTGAAGTGAAGTTAGCTAATGGTGTCATACTGTATGATGTATTCTTGTTTCCTGACTACTATGTCAACCTTCTGTCTGTTCATAAGTTAGCTAAGGATAATAGGCTTAGTGTCTTATTTGATGAACAACATTGTTATATCCAGGATTCCAAATCAAAGAGGGTCCCGGTGACTGGTGATCAAAGTGATGATCTCTATTTTGTTGGTGATAATGTGAGTGTTAATTTGTGTTTTAATAGTATTAGTGATTCAAATTTGTGGCATAGTAGGTTGGGTCATCCATCTTACCAAGTTCTGGCTATATTGAAACAAGATTTAAAAATTGGTAAACTTGATTCTCAGCCTTGTGACATTTGTCACAAAACAAAACAGGTTAGGTTACCCTTGCCTATTAGTGAACATAAGACCAAACATATAGGTGACATTGCTCACTTAGATGTTTAGGGTCCTTATAGAGTAATTAGTTGAGAAAGGTATAGATTCTTATTAACTATTGTGGATGATTTTTCTAGAATAGTGGTGTTATGTATTAAAAAAAATAGAGGGGAAGTTTTTGAAAACCTACTTGTCTTTTATGAATTGTTGGAAACTCAGTTTGAAAGAAAAGTCAAAGTTTTTAGGAGTGATAATGGTAGTGAGTTTGTCAACAAATAAATGAATTTATTTGAGAAAGGTATAGATTCTTATTAACTATTGTGGATGATTTTTCTAGAATAGTGGTGTTATGTATTAAAAAAATAGAGGGGAAGTTTTTGAAAACCTACTTGTCTTTTATGAATTGTTGAAAACTCAGTTTGAAAGAAAAGTCAAAGTTTTTAGGAGTGATAATGGTAGTGAGTTTGTCAACAAACAAATGAATTTATTTTGTAAATCAAATGGTATTATTCACCAAACTTCCTGCACTTATACACCACAACAAAATGATATAGCAAAAAGAAAACATAGACACTTGTTGAATATAGCTAGAGCATTGTTGTTTCAAAGTGAATACCACTTAGTTTTTGGGCTGATTGTGTATTAACGACCACTTATTTGATAAACAGGGTTCCTTCTACTATGATGTTAGGAAAAAGTCCATATGAGGTTATGTTTCGGTCCCCCCCCCCCCCACTTAGTCATTTGAAAATTTTTAGTTGCCTACGCTTCAATACTATTTTAATTTATCATGATAAACTATCAATAAAAGCTGAAAAATGTGTTCTAATAGGTTGCTCAAATTTTAAGAAAGGGTATAAACTGTGGTGTCTTAACACCAAACAGGTTGAGTTTTCTAGGGATGTCAGATTTTATGAAGAAATATTTCCTTATAAACCAAAAGATTTTAAAACTGCTGAGTTTCAATCTGACTTAAATAATGTGACACGTTTAAACTTTTTTGATAGTATTGAGTCAAATGATCAATCTATTTCTCAAATAACTAACAATACTCCCAATGATGAAAGAGGAACCAATGGATCTCATGATGATCCTACTAGTTTGTAATCAGATACTTCTCCTAGGACTACTGGGGTAGACCTTGTTGGCCAACAACAGGGACAGCAGCCTGAAAGTCCAGGAAGTGGGAGTTCTGATATGGCAGACCATGATGTGGGAACATCAAATGTTAAGATTGTCCCATCTGAGGGAAGTGTTAGAAGATCTACTAGGGTGTCAAACTTGCCTAGAAAGTTTAATGAGTATGTTATTGAGGGCAAGGTCAATATGGACTTGAAAAAAGTTGTTAATTATTCCAAGCTGTCAAAAGAAAACATGTGTTTTGTATTTGTTTTGAATAAAACTGTTGAACCCAATGAGGCTGCCAAGGATCCCAGATGGGTTGAGGTAGTGAACTCTGAAATGGAGGCCTTACATAGAAACAATACCTAGGTTTTAACAGATTTACCTATAGGTAGAAAAGCTATAAGGAGTAAATGGGTTTATAAGGTTAAGTATAAATCTGATGGTGAGGTTGAGAGATATAAGGCTAGGCTAGTTGCTAAAGGGTATTACCAAATGGAAGGTTTAGACTTTGGAGAAACATTTTCTCTGATTGTAAAAATGGTCAAAGTTAGATGTGTTTTGAGCATTGTTGTTCAAAACAATTGGCCATTGTTTCAGTTAGACATAAACAATGCATTCTTATATGGGTCAATAACTGAAGATGTTTATATGACCTTACCTGAAGGTTATTACTCTAAAAACGAAACAAAGGTTTGCAAACTAGTTAAGTCCTTATATGGCCTGAAATAGGCACCTAGAAAGTGGAATGAGAAATTAACCAAAGTCTTATTGAACATGGGTTTTGTTCAAAGTATTTGTGATCATTATTTGTTTGTCAAATCTGACAAGAATGTGTATTGTCTTACTTGTATATGTTGATGATATAGTCTTAACTGGAAACAGTGAATCTGAAATCAATAATATTAAAAACATTCTTAGATCCAACTTTCAAATTAAAGATCTAGGAAAGTTTAAATAATTCTTAGGCATAGAAGTGCTATATTCTGATAGAGGTATTTGCATGTAACAAAGTATTGTCTTGAACTCCTAAGTTAATTTGGATACTTAGGATGTAAACCCATTAGCACACCTATTGAACAAAGTTATATAGTTCCAGCTAAACATAAGAAAACTGAAACTATTCTTTATAATGTTACTGGGTTTCAAAAGTTGATAGGCAAACTAATCTATTTGTCTTTAACTAGACCTGATATTAGCTATGTTGTGCAATTTCTTAGTCAATTCATGCATAAGCCAACACAATTTCATTTACAAGTAGCATTAAGGCTGCTTAGATATCTGAAACCGACTCCTGGAAAGGGAATTTTGTTTAAAAAAATCAGATCAGTTTGGTCTTACTGTCTATGTTGATGTTGACAAGGCAAAGTGTATTATCACCAGGAAGTCAATTACTAGTTATTGTGTCTATTTAGGTAGTTCACTTGTTTCTTGGAAAAGTAAGAAACAAAGCACAGTCTTAAGATCTTCAGCAGAAGCTGAATATCGAGCACTGTGTTCAGCCACTTGTGAAGTCATTTGGCTTAAAAACATTCTTACTAAACTAAAAATAGACATAAAGTTACCAGTTGATCTGTTCAGTGATAGCAAGGTTGCAATCTCAATTGCAGCCAATCTTGTATTTCATGATCGCACAAAAAATTTTGAAATTGATCTTCATTTCATTAGAGAGAAGATCTCAAATGGTGTTGTTAATGCTATCAAAATTGATTCCAGCAACCAAGTTTCTAACATCTTTACCAAAGGTTTAGATGTCAAACAACACAACATTTTCTGTGAAAACTTGGAATGGTGGACATGTTCAATACTTGAACTAAGAGGGCATGTAAAAATATATTATAGTTTAAGTATTGGGCTTATGTGTACATTGGGCTCATGGGCTCAGATTTGTATACTTATTCATGTTCTATATTAGATTGATATTATTATTATTATTATTATCTCATTTGGGCTTCTGGTTTATAAATAACATAACATAAAGAATGGCCCAAAGCCCATTTTTGTGACAGGTTGTTCGAGTGTGATCTGGACCATTGGATTGAATAGATCTGGGACGTTGAAATGGCATCTCAGCCGAAGATTCGAGAACTGAGTATATAGCCCTCAGTTTCTCTCCCATCTCATCAGTCGTTCATTGCTGTTGATATTTTCTCTCTCTGAGTCTTGAATCGTCTAGGATTTGTTCCCGGTATTATTCTTCTGTCTGTAAGTGTTTCAATATTATTTCTTATCATGATGATCTGCTAATCCTGATGATCAGCAGATCTCATTCAGACTTTGTATTCATTTGATTTGATCTCAGTGATTTGCTGAGACCTAGGGTTTGGTTGGGCACTTTTATGGTTTGGGTTAAATAAGATTTTATCGCCTACATCTTCTGTTTGATTGTTGTGAGTTCGTGTTGGCTAAGTATTATTCTTGTTGTTGTTTGTCTTGAATCATAAGTTTCTACAAAAAGCAATTTATGTTAAATTAAAAAGGGTCATAAAAAAGAGGGAAACATATCAAATTACCATACACCCTACTTTGTAATTGTTATGTATCTTGATGTTTAACGTTGATTATATTTATTTTTGTTTTTAGTTTTCTAAGTCTATCAAGATTATATATGGTTTTAGATGTTTTGTAATGCTAAATTGACTCATATTAAGTCTTATGCTTTATTCAATCTCCATATAAGCAAGCATGAAATTTAATCAGTTCATTGCTACCGATGTATGTGAAATATGGATGGCCTCTTCATTTCTATTTGAAAACATAAGGTCAAATGAAAAGTTCAGTGAAGACATACAAAAAATATGTTTCCTACAGACGTTACAAAATACATTTTTTCTTTCTACATTAGATTGACTTTTTAATTTGGTGATCCTGTTTTATGTTTTAATATGTGTTATCTCAACATAGCTTTAATCCGTCTGTAAATTTTTATTCCTTAGTTGTAACATTTCAGTTATTAAACAACTGATCAGTATTGTTAACTGGTATCGTGAAATGAACAGACGTTACGAAATACAGTGTTTCTTTTAACAGTAAATAACAGTTGGTCTGTTTATGTTTTTTTATATTTTGGGTTGTAATAATTGTTTTAAAGAAATAAACAGATGCTGCTAAACATGTTTTCTTCATAGCAGACGATTGGCTTCTTAATATTGTTTTTACTAAACGGGCGTTAAGGTATGATTTGGTCTTCCTGTGTTTTCACACGGGATTCCACCGGGTTGTTATATTAAAATTAGTCAAACTTTTAAAGCTATTTGACTCACATACTAACAAGTGGCAATACTCTACATAAAGAAAAAACAAGGCTAGGATCGGTTATTCAACAGGTTGAGTCGTATATGAATAATGAATCAACTCATATGATGTGGACCATGTTTGCATTGACTTAACCAAACTTATTTTTAAACTATCAAGTTGTTTGAAATTAAAATTTTAAATATAAGCCTGCTAGTTTATATATTCCCTTATAACCCTTGACCTATATATCCACCCCATTGCTAACCAACTTTACTCGCTAACATGACAACTTGACCTATATATCTACCCCTTGACCTAAATAAATATTTTACTAGTCTCACCATTTTCTAGTCTTCGAATGTCCTCGAACATTTTACCGAATCCAACCAGGGCCACCAAAATTCTAATATTTTACACTTTATGATTATAAATACATATAATGGTAGTAATCACATAAACAATATTCAGTTCAATTCATGCTAAGAGGATATATATAATAAACATCATACAAATCCTGCTATTTTTTATTTATAGAAGTTAGATTAATAGATTACGTCACCTTTTTTGACTTTTTGTCGTTTAATGTGGACAATTGTAAAAACACAGGTAACAAACAACGGAGGAGGTTTGAAGCTCGAACACACACAACCAACTAATAAGATACATGAGTGACTAACGACTTGCACAACCAGGTTTACTACTAATTATACTTTTATAAACTTAATTTCTTATAGGTTTGGCTGTTAAGAAATATAAGATGTCACCTATTTTTATGTACCACACGTGAAGGGCGTAGCTACAAGGAAGAGAACGGGTTCAACGGAACTCATGCCAAAAGTTTATTGTAGTGTTATATCAACGTGTATTTTTACATCTCACCTGTAGATATTTTGACATCGAACCTGTTATCCTGTAGAAACCTTTACACCGAACTCTTAGAAAATTTGGCACCGAACTTTAGAATAATTTGCTAAGCCCACATTCTATTAAGAAAAATGATATACTAACTCATTTAGCTCATATTCAGTTTAAAAATAACTCATTAAGGCTTAGGCCCGTCACATAAGCCTACAAACCACTTAAATCCAACTAAAAAAGTAACAAATAAACTATTCAAGGGAAGGAAAGAATCAGTCAGCACGCAAAAGCAGCTTCACACCAATAACCTCGTCAGGTGTCGCTCTCCGCCTCTATTAACATATTTTTATTAATTAATTATTAATTGCATTTTAATTTGATTTTTCTTATTTTTTATTATGCGACCCAACCCGAACCCGCTTAACCGCGTCGGAAAAAAATGTCAAAACTAAGTGCTAGACAATCGGCCGTCCATCCCTTAAAAGTTTTCAAACCCATAGGAAAAATATCCTGGTTGGCTGCCTACACCGCTGCCACATGTAACACCATACCCTATAACATAGGTTTGTCCTTATGTCATTAGATAAATAGGTTACACTAGTGCATCATATGGGTTAAACGTCTTTGGGCTATGATTGTATTTTCAGGCTCGGTTAACTCAACAGGAGTTGCCACCAATAATTGCATGCATGCAGTTACCAAAACAATAACAACAAACTAGGAAAACTAACCGAAAATAGCAAGCAAAAATAGAACCACCTAATAGTAATTAGTGGCCCTACACATAGTTCTAGTTCAATTTCCGTGTGGTATGGAACATGTATTTGAAACATGTGCCGCATGATTACTTTTGAACTAAAAACGAATAATGAAAAAGAGAATTTTCCTTAGATAAGTAAATTAAGACAAGTTGATGTTACATTTAATATTTATCCAATTACCAAATTGTAATAGAAGTCAAAGAAAAACATTTAAACTTTACAATGTCAACATTTTGTTCCAAATTAGTAAACTGCCCACCGGTTATAACCCGCTCCATTTCCTCGTTTCCTTATATAATCCAAACTTAAAAGTCAAATACCATCTTAATTACAATCTAATCTCCCTACATCTACTGTAAAATTACACTTTTGCCCTTACTACCCTCCTATATATATATAGATAGATACATACTCATATGCACTCATGCATTCTCAAGAAAACAAAACAAAAAACATAATATGCTGAGATGAGCAACATCCCAAAATCTTTAACAGATTCTCTTTTAATACTCTTTCTATTTGCGATTTCGTCGTCTGATCCTTGGCCTTTTGCTTTTCTTGAGTCTTGATCATGGGCTTTGGAGCACATTTCTTGACCTTCCATCATCATCATCATCATCATATGTTGAAGGAAGATAATGGTAAGATGAAGATACCAAGAGGGTATATGGTAGTGTTGGTGGGACATGAAGATGAAGAAAAGAAAAGGTTTATAATACCGGTGATGTACATCAACCATCCATTGTTCTTGGAGCTCTTGAAGGAAGCTGAACTTAAGTATGGATTTCATAATCAAGGTCCCATTAATATACCTTGTCATGTAAAAGACTTTTGTAACATTCAAGATATGATTCATCAAGACCATCAACATCACCATCACCATAATTTCTGCTTCAAAGATTGATCTAGGTAAAAAGTCTTGTTCTTTATAGGTCCATCTTCTAATATGTAACTTTATCAATTGTTGGTATGATTCTTTACTACTTTTGGGAGATGGGTTTGTATTTTGTAATTGAAATGTAGATATATGAAATATAATTAACATGCATAATTGTATAAATAAATAGTTTTTCTTGCTAAGTTTTCATACTTTTTTAGATGTATAATGTGAATTCATAAATGGAAATTTTGTAAAAATAAATAGTTTTGCTTTTTAAGTTTTCATACATATTTTTAGATGTGTTATAATGTGAATTCATAAATGGAAATTTGGTAGTTGGGCTACCTTGTGAAGAATGGTTTTCTAAGTGTAACTTGTGATACTAAAATTAGGTGATGGTCTTAACATTGCGTGGAGGTGGAATCTGGAAAAGGTATTAATGAATAACTCTATTAATGATAGATAATTTAATTGTGTAATACACTTTATACCCACTAACTAGGTTTTACCTTAAAAGATGGTTTTGTTTGTGGAAGTGTGAGTTATATTTATGTATGATATTATTTTCAAAGAAAACATAACTTTCTTAAATGTATAAAACTGTCCAACCTTTTACTTTTTTTAAGAAAACTCGTGACATGAATTTATCTTCCGGTACATTTTTTATAGTAAGTAATGATAAGTAGAAAAATAACTTTTTTTTTTTTTAAATTAACTTTCATTAAAAAACCAAACTCGGACAAGCTATTACCAAGGCAGAAATAGCAAGCCGAAAACCACAGACAAACCAGTCAAGTTACATCAAATCAAACATACACCATCTCTCCCAATCCACTACCTCTTCCTCAAGGGCGGATCTTATTTTTTCGTTCTGTAGTGTAAATTTTACCGAAAATTTCCGAAAATTTGTAATGTATTGAGTCCGGCCCGCCCAAATTGAGCCCGGCCCTACCAGGTGTTTGGTTCAAGATCTGCCACTGCTCTTCCTTAAACCTATTCTTGTACCACAAAAAAAACCCAAAGTCTTGATATCCGCAACCGTATCGACAACCTTTGGATCCTTATTTGAGAATAGTTTTTCATTCCTTGCCCTCCATATACGCCAACATGCTATAATTATAATTCCATGGATCACTGTCTTCTTATTTCCGGACACACCACAATGATCCTTCATTTCCATCAAGTCTTTAACATGAAACACAATCATCTCTGGAATCCGGCACCACCTAGAAATACCGTTCCAAATCCCTACTGAAATGCCACAACCTGTTAAGATATGCTCTATGTTTCTTCCTTAGTTTCACACCAAGCACATAAAGGATTGTCTACTGGAATGCTCCGTCTTATCAACGCCGTCTTAGTAAGAAGACGGTTCAAAAAAGCATGCCACATAAATATATTGCATTTATTAGGAACTCACTTACTCCGAGTAAAACCAAACTGAGGTGTTGTTATTGAAGCTCCTCGCACCCATTCCTTGAGTCCAGCCACCGAAAAAGTAATATCCCTTCCATAGTTCCATACCCATGAATCATTTGTGTCTTCCAAAGCCACTTGCTGTAAACAATCTTCCAACAATTGCTTTTGAAATACTTCCTCATTTGATGAAGCTAGTCTACGCCATTCCCACATAATATTTTGAGCACCCCCATCAGACCTCAATCGGTCAGCTACCAACACCCTTTTGTTTTTTTCCAAAGTGTATAATTCCGGGAACTTTTCTTTTAGCGGCTCCGTACCTAACCATACATCCAACCAAAACCGGATTTGACCTCCATTCCCTAGTTCCCCCGAATCAACTTGTTGAAACCCACACCATCAACTTCGTATTTGTTCCAAAAATTAACATTTGTTTTCTAAACTCCTGTAATAACATTATTTGCCGGCGCAACACCCATCTTCGACTTGAACCATGAATAGACACCATGACTTTTCGCCACATCGCTTGGTGCTCGTTATAAAACCTCCAAAGCCATTACCAACCATAGCGATATTATTCAACTCCAATCTAGCGATCCCCAACCCTCCATCGTCTATCGACTTTGTGACAACATCCCAAGAAACCCAACTCATTTTAGTACTCTCTTCCGTCCCACCCCATAAGAAACGCCTCATTAGGCTTTCCAACGTAGCAATAACCTTCTTAGGCACCTTGAAGAGGGAGAAATAATACGTCGGTAAACTGTCAAGCACCGATTTAATCAAAGTTAATCGGCCAGCAATAGACAACGTATTAGCTTTCCATCGCGAAAGTCTCCTCCTAAAAGTATCCATCACTGGTTCCCAATTCGCTATCCGGTTCATGTTCGCGCCAACCTTTATTCCCAAAATACATAAACGAAATCTCTCCAGCTTTGCATCCTAAGTCGTCAGCTTTGCGCTTCAACTCTTCATTATCAACACCAACTCCAAACAAGACTGATTTATGTAAATTGATTCTCCCCCTACTAAGTAGAAAAATAACTACTAAGCTATAACTTGAAAAGTATATGATTTTGGTGATTCTCCCCCTATTTAGTTGGATGGAAACTCATGTATAAATTACGAAACCAAAAGAATTTGTCTGTGGTTGCCATATATATCCATCCCATTTGATAAACGTAATCATGTTCGGTTGGTCCATTTAATGAAACAATTAGTCATATACAAGTTGACCCGTCTAACATGCCTCCCTACTTGTTTAATTAAACTGGTCAACCCACTTACTCTTTTAAACATTTTTACTACCCATCAAGAAAATTAACACGTTTACAACTTGATGATTACCCATCAACTTGATTGACATGTTTTAATAAACAGATTACACTATTCTTAGTGTGTGCAGGTTAGGGTTGATATTGTTGAGACGAATAAAGGTATGTGTTGTGCTTGGGTTGAACAATTCACCCGTCAACCCGACACAGCCTGCACCCTATTAATCAGGTAGCATGTTTGAGACGTTGATCCGTACTTAAAACATTCAATTTGTAATTGTTATATGCATTGTTTGTAAAATAAACAAATATATATTATTATTATTTTTTTTGGAAAAAGGGGGATATACTTAATTTAAAAAGCTTATTCAGGCAATTTATAGGCATTACCAACAGCCAATACAATGGTACATACAGTGATATATGCAAATAATAAGTCAACTCTATCGTTGACCACCTGTAAAATAACATCTTTTTCATCTTTGCATTGGCATTGTGTTATTGTTGTTGCCTTGTGTTAGAACTACGAATCGATAAACCATGCAAAAACTTGGTATATCCAAGAAAATTAAGTTTTCCATCGCTGCTTCGTATCCAATCCTTTAGTATCGAGTGGCCTGATTCCCCCACGTTCATCTCCTACATCGGTTCTTCACAGTTAAACTCGGAAAACAGCAAATCAAGAGTGAATCTTTAGGAGGTTGTTTGCATTAAAAATCAAAAATAGATTATGAGTTACTATATACTGTTTGACACTTTGACCCGTTCCTCTTTTAGGGCTGAATTTACGAGTTTTGAGTTGACACAAAGCCCAAATCGACCCATTCATAAGTAAATGGGTCGGAATTACTTCCTCTATAGTATTGTATAAAAAGAAAGGTTTAAAAACCAGACCTGTGCTAATGCATCTACAGAAATGACACAGTTTCCTTCAAGTTCAAAGTACTGAAAAGCCGTATTCGCTATATTTTCCCATCCTTCAAGAGCCTCAAGTTGATGTGGGCTGATTGCAGCAGCCGAAAACTCTTCGAATGTCATTTGAGTGTAAGATAAGGGCTTCATCTACAATCATAGAAATTGAACTGATGTTGTTATTGAGAGTCAAACTTTAAAAAAAAAAAAAAAGTCAAAAATGTCATTGTAATAATCAGAAATAAAAAGGAGACTTGGTTCTACCTTATCCAAGATATCAAAGACCCTTGACTCTTTCATGACGGAAGTCGAATGTTTCACAAGAGCCTACAAGTTTATAATGTGCATTGTAAATGGATCGATCTTGGTTATGTTATCACAAACGGGTCAAACTTTAAGAAGAACAGATTGAAAGAGAACGGGAGTTTAATGGTCATAAAGTGCATTTATGAGTATAATCTAACCGTTTTGAAATTGTCCAAAGAAACACACCCATCTTTCGGTTCCAGGAGATTAAACTGAGCGCTTAGGTATATCAGTTCATCTTCGGTCAAAGCTTTTGAGAGAGCCTGCAAAACATTAAAAAAAAAGCCGATAGTCAACTACGAATCAAACAAAAGATACTAGTTTGAACCTCATAGCCTCACTATTTGATATGACATTTCAGCCCATTTACTTATAAATGGGTCGGTTTGGGTTGTGTTATATCTCAAACAAGTCAAATGAATATATTTACCTAATAGGAGAACATCTTAATTATATGAACGGGTGGGTCAAATGGACTAAAGGTTTCCAAACCGACACATAAATCATTTATAAAAGGAAAAATAAAAAGAACGGCTAAAAGGGTGTATGGATGTCAACCCAACCCGTCATAAAAAATGACTTGTTGCAACCCTAACCCGTTTGATCCATTATCCGACCCTCCAACGCATGCCTTGCCATATGTACTCACAATGCATATATTACCTTGAGTGCAGCACGCCTTAAAGGTGTGGCTCGAACATATGACTTGACCAACTTGTAGACCAAAATGTCCAAGGGCACATCATGGTTTTTGTCTCTTAACCATGGGTGAGCTACAAACGAAATCCAACACATATTCTTTTTAGCAAAATTTATTGTTTGGCCTGTTTCGTGAAAAATAAAACTCACATTGACCCACTCATAAGTAAACAGATTAAATTGCGACATTAAATTTTGACGGGTATGTATCTTACTCAAAGCTTGGGAAGCACTCATTCGTTTTCTGTGATCTTTGTTAAGGAGTCTTTTGACAAAATCTTTGCCTTCTGAAGACACTGAAGGCCAAGGTGACCCCTCTAGATTTGGGTCAGTCTTAACCACAGAACGAAAAATGCCCGATTCAGTTCTAGCAAAAAATGGCCGGCTTCCACATAACAATATATAAGTTATAACACCAATACTCCACATGTCAGCCTCCACATTATATGATCGGTGTAGCACTTCAGGTGCAACATAGTACGCACTGCCCACAATATCATTTAGGCGTTGATCTGCATATCATCAATAAACAAATCTTGTCATTTCTAAAATGCACATCCAAAGACCCCCTTTTGAAGAAAGTCTGACTTACCTGGTCTAACGAAATCAGACAAACCGAAATCTATGACCTTCATTGGAGAATCTTCATCTTTTGTACTAAAAAGAAAGTTCTGCTCAAATTGTGTTAATATGTATACGGTCCAAGTTAAAATAAAGCTAAAAAAGCATCATTTAATCAAATTAAGCTAAACTGCTAAAGAAAAGAAGTAGCAAATGAAACCACCTCGGGCTTCAAATCACGATGCACAACTCCTTGAAGATGAGTAAATGAAGCTATACTCAGCATTTGAATAACAATGGATTTAGCGTCGTTTTCGTTATATCTTCCACCCCTGCAACAAGATAACCATAAAGTTCTACGTTAAAGCGTATCAAACTAGTAGTAGTAAAGCATATGCAAACAAGTAACATGACACGAACCTGGATAATATTCGATCAAGAAGCTCTCCTCCTTCACATAGTCTATCAAAAAAAAAAAACCATGACTGATCAGTAACTAAGAACAGAACCGACTCGTAACTATGAAATTGTAATATATGTTTGCATATAATGCCAAAAATAAAGAAGGATTTTGCATACTCCATGACTATGTACACATATTGATCATCTTCAAATGCATCATAGAATTGGACCATCTGTTGATGCTCAGATAAGCTTTTTAATAACTTCACTTCCCTACGTACATCTTCGATTGATATAGCCGTGGTCATCTGCTCAAAATATAGCATTATGTTAGCAACAAACACATAGAAAATGAGCAAGTACAATAATAACGGCAAATTACGTTAAGATAGCAGATAGACAGGCAACAAGCTGCTTAATATTATGTTAGCAATCAACACATAGAAAATGAGCAAGTATAATAATAACCGGCAAATTACGTTAACATAGCAGGCAGACTGGCAACAAGCTGTTCGAAATAATCAAATGTACCTTAGATTTAGGAATAACTTTAACAGCAACAGACTGATTCTTAAGCACACCTTTTTTACACACAGCTCTACAGGTATACCCAAAATGCCCTCTGCCTACCTCCTTCCCTAACTCATATTTTGCTCTAAAATTCCTCTGATACCCAAAACTTTTATCCAAAATTCCCAAACTACCCTCTTCCTCTTTCTTCACTAAAGACTTCTCTTTCTTAACCTCTCTCCGTTTCCTTATCGCCGACATTATCGGCTTCGCCGGCGACGGCGGCGGCAACGGCCACTTAAACATCCTACGTGGCGTCCCCGCCGGCGACGGCGCCGACCCACTTCCCTCCGGCCACCGGAACTGCCATGGACTTCCGGTGAAAGAAGCCACCGGAGTGTCATTTGAACCACCACAACCACCCACTGGACCACCGTTAGACGGTGGTTTCCGGTGGTGTTTGTCGGTGTCTTGTCCGGTGCCTTTGCTGCAACAATGACCCATCAATGGAAATTGTTTGTTTAAGGTTATTTTTTTATAATTAAAATGGTGGTAACATTGAAGGTGACGATGATGGTATATACTTATGTACTTATATAGTGTTGTTATTATTGTTGTTATGTAGATGGTTTCGATGGGAATCAAGAACCGGTTATGATGCTGTTTTTGGATGGAATCGGTGACAGTATTACAGTAAACATTTAACAGTATTACAGTAACATTTATGTATTGAGGTTGTTAACATTTAAATTGTTATTAAAGAAGTATCTACCCGCAGATGAGGAATTAAATGATTGTCTTGTTTGTTTTGTTAGCATGAATGTTTATAGTTGGTGTTTATGGTTAACGGTTTATTTAATCTGGTATGAGTTGTTATTATAATAATAATAATAATGAGTTAAAAGAATGTTACTACTAAGGATGGTAGGAACCTTCAAAAAAAACTAAGGATGGTAGGATTGATGGTTTTTTTCTAACCTTTGAATGGGTAAGTGTTGAATCAATAAGATGTTTGAACTATTTAGACTCAGTATAAGGCTTACCCATTTATATGCAGATGTCTTACCGATTAAGACATCTGCTTGCGAAATAAACAGCCTGAATGAAATATATCTGAACGGTTCAGACATCTGTCTCATTAAGAGATGAAACAAACAGCCCCTCAAGAAGGGAATAATAAACAGGTTTAAATTTGTAAAGAGAATAGGAAGGATTCTAGTCTATTGTGTTTTATGTATCTGTGTTTACGAAAAAAAATCAAAAATATAACGACAGGTATTCATATTAAAGATAAAAAGATGCTCGATTATATGGTAAAAAAGTTACTAACGTTTAAAAAAATAGAGAGAAATAGCATGTGACTTGGATATGCATGCTTCTTGGCATGTAAGAAACATGTGTATATATTTTTTCTTAGAAAAAAATACAATTCCCACTTGGTATTTCCTTTGACACATGTCACTCTATAACTCTATACTGACTTCCTACACTTATCATTTATTTTAGCTTTTGTATGATAACTCAGCCCTAAATAACAAATAACACAATGTTTTGAAACCATTTTAAAAAGACTTAGGCTCATTACAAGAAGATACAAGCGAGGATCCTTCTCATGTAGCGCCGATGAAAAAAAAATACTAAACTAAAAAGGGTCGGTTTAGTATAGGGTTAAATATGGTGTGGAGTATCCCTTCTGATCACCAAAAGTTTCACTCAGAATCTAATGATATCCTAAATCGAGAACACCGTTAAGCTCGTTGCAAGAAGACAAATGTGGGGGTCCTTCTCGTAACCACCATCCGACATTATGAGGATGATAACAGAGAATTAGGAATCATTCTCTTGATGAGGAGTCCACTATTTATAACCAGAGTCGTGAGAGATTATTGAGGAGACATCATTTTCAAGATACCCATTTGGTCTCTCATGTGTTGGTCGTTAATGGTATCAGAGGAGAGCGGGAGCTGGCGCATTATTACTGGCCATACGTCGCCATCGGCATCACCTTGTGGTCTCCTCTGTATCAACCGTTAGTCGTGAATATAAAGGATGGGGATCCACAAAATGCCTATGGCTAGACGTCACTTTCAGGGGTTCCTACTTGTCTCTTTGCCAGGTGCCAGTGGACGTGGCCAGTGGTCCCAAGGGTTGTCCATTTCGGGATTTTATGAGATATGGATCGGGTTTTGCCCTACTCCTTGGAGGGCCGGAGGCCATATCTTTCTAGTTTTCAAAGCAAGTCGACCATTTTGTATGTATTTTAGATCTAAATAATTCACTTCGTAGTCTTATTTGTTGGTTTAAAGGTCGTGCTTGTTTGAAAGTAGTTAACTATATGTATCATGTGAGGTGGCGTGACTAGATACCCAAAAGTTAGGATCGAAAATAGATTCTAAAAAAATCTAACTGAGTATATGTATCATGTGAGATGGCATGACTCAGATACCCAACATTTAGGTCAATACGTAAATGTAGAATATTGATGAATTTTTTTGAACGTTAAACAAATTCTGATCATCGAGTATATCCATTTGCAAAAGGTCACTCATGCCCGCCATTGCAAACAGCACTGGTGACACAACCCGTCACCAATTATAGAGGAAACCTACTGGCCAAACGACCAGTATGGTAAGAGTTCTGGCTCAAACATATTAATTTGTCATGAACAAGACTCCAATAGACGATCTCTTCTAGGGAATCCGATATATATAGTGAAGGGATATGGGCCTAAAACTACACCATAAGTAACATGGACTCATACCCAAAAGACAAGCCCAAATACGCGAACTCACGAGATTGGCGGGCCCGAGCTAGCGGATAGGTATCTTGCGGACCTGTCTCGGCGGTAATCACCTGCCCAGCGGACTCACTACAAAGATAATCATCCATCTCCAACAACATCAGCCAGGGGTTCTGACCCAACCGGCGAGGAACACGTGGCAAAACCTGATATGTGCGTACAACCCGGTCGAACCAATCATGGCATCAGGACGTGTGGCATAGAGCATGCTGCACGATCCACCAATCAGGAAGCCACATGTGCTCACATAGCCGCCACGGGGGACAGACAGTACATCCCCTACACGCGTCAGCCAATCAGAGCGCACGGGACCACCTCAACAAGGGTCTCCACTAACATGTACCAGCACAGGGGACAACGATACACTCAGTAGCCAAGCATATTACATCAGACCTGCAACCAGCGGTCGGATGCCACGTAGGACTAACAGTACGACCCCTCTCCGTGATTTATATAATATTACATATTATATCATATTGGGGCTAATCTTGGGCCGATGTGAAGGCAAGCCCTTAACTGGGCTTTGGCCCATTGGGTAAGTTAAGGGTGAATGTTGAGGCCCGTGTGGAACCTATTTAAGGAGCACTTCATCTCCTTCAATATGCCATTCAGAAATCCCTGAAGAACACACATAAGACCGACTACGTTTTTGTGTCTGCTAAGTAGAATCTCTCGAGATTCGAGGCAGTCGTCCCACATCGGATTATGGTGTTATTTCAGGACCATCATCTCCAAAGTCATCTGTCTAGCGAAGGATTAAGCTTGTAGAGGCAAGGTTTAACCCCATTACCGAAAGGTTAGACCATTGTTTCTTTATATAGTATTTGTTTTTACTCAAATTACCTATAGTCTTGGCCTCTTGGGTTGCATCATTCTTGTACGTTTTTGTTTTGAACATATTTATACCTTGTGATATTTATAAATGAATAGCAAAGGGTTCTATCATTGATGTTTCTCTAACAAGTGGTGAGGGTTTCTAACCTTGTTAAAGACAAACGGTAAAAATTTTAGAAGTAAATCTAGTTGATCGGAAAAAAAAGGAAAAAGTTATCAATGAATTAAAAACATGCAAAACATCTTCCTAAAAATGAGTGGTTATGTGCAATGTTTTCAAAATAGAACCAGACGTCTATCGGTTTCCATACAGGTCAACTAGTCCGACCGGTCGGACTGAATGCAAGAACCAGATGGTTGTCGCAAAACTCATTGGGTTAATTTTGAAGAAATATAACAAAATGCGGTTCAACCCTTTACAATTTTGGTTTAATGTGCCGGTTTTCCTGTCTGGCTGCCGGTTCACCGATCTAACTCCCAGTTCAATACACACCAAGTCCAGTATTTAGACCCTGACCGACTTAGGTCCAATCCCCAGTCCAACCGGTTGGTCCTGTCGAGGTTTCAAAACATATATTAGGTAGTATCTAAACGTAAAAAGTTATTGTTAAAAATATATTTGTAGGACGTAACCTTTAAATAGAATATATATTCAGAGTAGTTTGAAACGACATTTAAGGTTTTGTCGATGTATCAATGATGATCATCAATAACTCCAACTTTTGCTAGCTAGCCAACTCCAACTTTTGATTGTTTTTATTCTTTGCGTCGTGTGTAACAAGAAACTAGCAATATCATTCCCTCACTTTTTAGGTTGAATCAGATTCAAACCATTAGAGAAATGGTTTTAAATTTCTTTTAGCCAAAACCATTACATTAAAAAAAGGCCTCCCACGGATATATAATAGTGTAACATATTTATTGCGTTTTATCTAATTATTTTTTAAACCAAACCGAATTTTGGTTTCATGTGTTAGAATTGTACCATTTACACTGGGTCTGTTTGGTTTTGAGGTAATGGAATGAACGAGGGAATGGAATGGACGAGGGAATGGAATGGACAAGGGAATGGAATGGACAAGGGAATGGAATGGACAAAGGATTGAAATGGATGATTACCATTCCATGGTCTTGTTTGGTTACTACGTAAGAATGGAATGAATCATTACTTCGTATTGTTTGGTAGGTAGGAAAAGACTTAGGAATAAAACCGCCGGTGGTGTATGGTGGCGATGGCGGTTGATAGTGGGTGCCGGCGACGGTGGTTGGTGGTGGTGGAGGTGGTGGTGGCGGTCATGGTAGCGACAACGGTGGTGGTCAATGACGGCGACAACGATGGGTGGTGGTGGTCGGTGGGTGGCAACGTTTGGTGGTTATAGTAGTGGTAACGGTGGTGGTGGGTGGCAACAGGGAGTGACGGGGACAGTGAGTGGTGGTGGTGGCGGTGGTCGGTGGTCTGTGCTTGGTGGTGGGTGGCGGTGGTCGGTGGTGGAGGTGGTTGGTGACAGAGAAAGTGTCGGCGGTGGTAGTCGATGCTTGGTAGTGGGTGGCGGTGGTGGTTGGTGGTGGTGGTAGTGGTCAGTGACGGAGAGTGTCGTTAATGGCGGTCAGTGCTTGGTGGTTGGTGACGGTGGTCGGTGGTGGAAGTGGTCGGTGATGGCGATGGCGGTAGTCGGTGGGTGGGGGTGGCAGTGGTCGGTGACAGAGAGTATCAGTGGTTAGTGATGGAGAGTGGCGGCGGTGGTCGGGGGTAGCGACAGTCGGTGGTTGGTGGTGGTCGGCGATGGCGGGGTGGTGGGTGGGGCGTCAAGTGGTGGTGGCGATGGGTGATAATGGTAGAGGTGGGTGGTGGTGGTCGGTGCTAAAGAAGGGTAACAGTGGGAATGGAATGGAACAAAACAGAGGGGGTGGATGGAATGAATTTTGGGGGTTTTAGAGGGAATGAAATGGAGGGGGTAATGGATGATTCCATTACATTGACCAACCAAACACCTTTTTTTTCATTCCATCGTAATGCTTCATTTCATTCCGCCTATTATTCCTGTATACCGAACGCTACCTCATAGTATCAACTGATAACCACTTTATTCTTACCTTATATAGATTCATACGTAAATTGAGTGTTAAATTTTTTTTCCGTACGAGTGTTTAGACTAACATGTGTGGAGGTCGGCTTTAGCCCATCATCGACGTCGTGGGTCGTCGTACACTGCCCCCGACGGGCCGA
>JAUTDX010001325.1:0-80031 GCA_030844895.1 Ambrosia x helenae | reverse complement strand
ATTTCCATAGTCATCAGCATGTCACTCGTCATGTATGACATCAAACGAATCCACTGGGATGAGAAATAAATGAATTGAATCTTTCAACTCTTGCTAGTCCCAGAGGTATGGACCATAATATTGCTCACAATCACTCGATACTTCGGGTTCGAGATGCATTCGAAAATCCCCTTATCACAAAGACGAGCCGCGTCTCGTCATGTGTGGATCCGGGATTTCTTCTCGACATTGGTTTGCATAGCCGATCGCTAGTCGACCAAATTGCGTGTATAAGGCTAAGGCTGGGACACGACGTCACTGATGCCTTAGATTCTGAAGATGTGACCGATCTTGACTGCGTGAGCATATCAAGGTCAACACATGATTCGTCAATTACCCAGACAATCACGAGATTTAGTGGAATACATGAGCCTAACACTCAGACTAGAGTGTCTTGGTATGACTTCCAGAAAGTACGTTGGATACCCAACATCCTACATAATCAATGTCGGCGCTACCCATCAACAAAAAGAACAATGACAGCAACGAGGGGTTTTAGGTGATGTCTTCATCCCGAGGGAAACCAAGAGTGAAGCAAACGACAAGTCATCACATCATCAAGGCAATCCAACAGCTGCAACAATACATCCCTGGAGTAACACGATAGTAGAATAGCACGACATGACATCAACACATCCACGAAACACATCGACAAGGGGACACCGCACAGAAACCGTATGACACAGAGAAATATGACAGCAAGGCTACACTACTGTAGGAGCAGTAAACACAGGAATGCATCATCGGCAATGCAGCGCAACCACATGGATATGCAATCAGCAAAAATAATGCAACAGCGATCATGCACAATGGCTGAGGTAACACAGCAGCATGAATGCACACGTCAATATGACGCTCAATATGGAAATCCATAGTCCACATCAACAGAAAGCTCCGTCATGGTGAGCACGCATCTCCGTGCGTCGCATATCACTTGTGGAGGTGGGATTTGCATCCATACCTTTGGCCTCGAGCCTATCCTCCATAGGCTCAATGGTAGGAATGGTTAGATTGGCCGGCGCATCAGTCGTCATAATGGAAACGACGGGTTCCACATAATTTAGCTGACTTCTCAAGCCGATATTGTTCATAGAGAGAACGACCGTAGGCTTGCTATGAGTCACTCCAATGATAGCAATAACAACATCGACAGTTTCAACCGAGGCCTGAGAATCATCGACAATGTTAGGCTTGCTAAGAGCCCAAGGAATGATAACGAGGGAGTCAATGAAAGCCTCAAAGAAAATGGAATTAACAACAACAAACTCCACAACGATACAGACATGGTCATAGCACTTGGCATGGGTCATAGAGACGTCTTCGTTAACGACATTCACCTCTGCAGGAACCTCAACAACATCAGCTCGAGAAGAGTCATAGAAACGACATCAAGCCCAACATGGACTATAGATACAACGACAATAATAAGCTCAACAACAGGCATGGAAACAACGGCATCAAGCCTGATAAGTGCTACAGAATCACTGACAACAACAAACTCAGCAAGAGCTACACACTTAACAGCATCAACAGGACTCGCTTGAGCCATAGACAATAACAGAGCAACAACGCCAGGCTCGACCGGAGTCTTAGACTCATCGTAGTTATTGTATGTGTGGTAAGAAGTATCCATAGGTCCTAGTAACCAACCTACATCCTTTTCAGTATCAGAGATAGTGGTTACCACGAGAATAGCAAGTAGAGGCAGAAGGATCATGATTTATCGAGACACCTCGATAAAAATGAAAACGATACCGACTCTGGCAAACCAGCCAAGTCATCCTTTTCACTAGAGTCCACTTGAATATTATTTTGTTCCTAGCACCGTTAGTCATCAACTGAAATGCCTCTCCGCCACCTAAGCGGGTCAGTGAACTTTCTTCTTGATAGGCCACGCAGTGAGAGTATCGAAATACGACAAAAGATTAGACAGGTCACATTGTCCATAACGAATGGACCTCGCAACCTTAGTTTATAAATCACCGTGACGAGGGGACGCAACGTCTCCATATCTATGGGCATTGATGGAAAACACTTCGCATCAATTGCCTCCCCAAGTAGATAATCAGTTCCGTCGTCGTGACGAGGGTGACGGACATTCAACATTGCGACAAGAGCAAGGGAATTTTCGTCCATGGGTAAGTTTAAATTAATAGAATAACGTGATCGCTTCCAGTAGACCATCATCTGATTTTCAAGGGGGATTTCAATGTCAGCAAAAAGCGTCTTGCGGCATAATTACGGAACACGATCCAAAGCTATTGTAAGGGTGTTGTACCACACGCGGACACTCCATACATCGAACAGTGGCTTCCCATGGGTTAATCGTATGCACTTCCGAGTGAGTCCATAGCCAAACGCCGACTGGGGTTTGCTGTTCCACTACACGGCGTCATCATAACACTAGCAAACGATGCCGCGGTCGTGATTAGTGGCCGAAATTTTCGACACCATCGAAATTTAGCAAAGCCCTATGACTCGCGAATGTGAAATATGGCATGCTGATTTCACAACCAGTACACGACTGCATGGGGACAACCAACACCGTCGATCCAGACGAGGGCTATCGAGCCTTCCAGATAACAATGATCAAGCTTCCTAACTCAGCAACTTCGATTCTGTCCCCCAAAAGGAGAAGAAAAATACTCGACCTTTGAAGACAACTTGGGCATGTGTTAGATCGAACATGACTTATTCACAATAATAACACAGCAGCACACGGGCCACTAGTCTCATAACTGATACACACAGGGTCCTGTTCTCATAACGCACTGGTCTTGCGGGACGCACCCTAGGTCTTTACCTGGGTTCCGGGTATAACCTTCCTCGTATCGTACCCGACATTTCTCGCTTCGGTAGGCCGTGTATTCTTGCACGTCCGCTCCTTTGGAAGAACTTTGTGGCGGAGGCATTCAACTCCTACACAAGGAAGCTTTCGTCTCCCGTTCCTATCTGGAGCGAGGGTTTTGCAATCAGATTACTCATATGAATAGACGTTCGAGCTCTTCCATGCTCGTACCTTAAAGGTAGTGTCAAAAAAGCTCATTAGGCTAGCTAGGACCGAAGTCAAGGGCGTCGATGAGACCTCCCATTTAACCCATTAGTCAATCAAAACCATGACTGAATCTATAGAAGAAGAACAACAAGACAAGGAATGATCACCAACCCCGGCCCTAGCGCCCACCAAGGTTACCGTGCACCCCAAACTATTATTACGTGTGCACCCGTAATGATAATTTGCGTTGCCAGGTAATCTTGTTGCCCGCTAGTTTTCCGAGTTTCCTGATCCAACGAACAAAGGTTTTATACAACAAAAGACTTGGTCTAGTTTCACCTCCAAATCATAAACAACACGGCGACATCTAATATCGCGATAGAGATTAGTCCTTTCCGATCATCCCATCTACCGGTGAGCGAGTGAGCTCCTCATAGACTACCGCATCCTTTCCACTTGCTGGTACCGGTGATCGATAAAAGAGTGCGGACTAATGTGAAGCGTGAAACAACATCCTTACTGGCAAATATCCGTACTACGTAATATGTATTAACTAATCTTAGAAAATCGGATCCCTATGCAACATAAACATTCTTATCCGTATTTTCTAATACTTCATATATTGACACATGGCTAGTCGGTCGGAATTTTCCCTTGTACATACCATGTACAAATATCTTTCTTTTCTAAAAATATTTTTGTTGTGTTTTAGTTTTGAAAACTTTGTTTTCGAGCCGAAACCGGTTATAGTCTAGATTTTACAAAAATGCTAGTTCGCTATAACCTTGGCTCTGATACCACTTCTGTCACACCACGCCAATGGCGGAAACACGTGGCGCAACGCTCGAAAGTATATCAAAGTCAAGAGATAACACAAACTATATTTAATTAGAAAAGAGTCAATTTATTAAGATGTCGAAACAGAGAATCACATTCCCAATATTATATAAAATGACGAACATTAAGTTTCAATGTGGGGTATTTCCGTTTGTTCCAACCCTTTGGTAACAGTTTATGAAACCCCGACAAGTATCCGACATCCGAATTCCACCGCACTAGCCCATATCTATTCAGCACTTAGTTACCTGAAAGATATGTTTAGAAAGACGTCAATATATAAAATATTGGTGAGTTCACAGGGTTTTGTTTCGTAATAACAACATTTTCACAACCATCGACTCGACTCACTTTACCGTATATTAATTTCCCATTAATTAATTATACTAGGATCTTGTCGATCGATATTTCATTTTCAACCCTCGACTCGGCTCACTTTACCATATATTTATTTTCCCATTGAAATAAATATACTAGGATCCTGCCGATTCGACATTACATTTTACAACCATGTGCGAAACCTGCACAACTTGTGGCCTTTGTAAGGAGTAGCTAGCTCCTACAAATGATGAGCAATCCCTTGAGCCCCATAACCAAACCAAGACTAATAATAATGCCCCGCTCCAAGTCGTTTCTCGGAACCCAACGACTTAATTTCAGAATACATGCAACCCCTGGCATACGCCGATGCATAATCGACGCTATCGATTAAGGGTGGGCCTCGTCAGGCACCAATAGTACTATCCAAATATTCCTTCGGTTTCATTTACCTGAATTAATGGTTACAGAAGAGAGGACTCAACCCCGAGTGGCGATCACTGCTCAAGTACTCATCACACCACTTATCACATTTTAATCTTTGAAAAACCATTTCAACATGTGACAACATTTGACAAAACATATCTTTCCCCCAATTAAAACAGTAAAATGGGGCCGTGAAACTCACCTGAAGTATAGCGTGCAATCAAATAGCAGAGAATAGCAAGTCCGTGGTCAAACACCTACGAACGTCCTAGTGCGTATAAGTCACTAAGTCTATAGCGTGTGTTTTTCCGGCAAGTTGTACACCCAACTCCCAACACCACCATTTACATATAATTCCCCGTTTAATTAAACATATGTCCTAGGTCCGTTGGTGATGGATTACCCCTTTCTTACAAGTTATATATATTCGCGTTAATATTTCTTTAACTTGCATAATATTATCATCGACTCGACTTCACTTAACGTATAATTACTTTCCCATTAAATAATTATACTTAAGATCGTATCGTTCGATATAATATTTTTGACTCTCAACCCGACTCACTTTACCGCATATTTATTTTCCCATTCAAATAAATATACTAAGGTCTTGTCGTTCGATAATGTATTTTTAACGCTCGACTCGACTCACCATACCGTATATTTACTTTCCCATTAAGTAAATACACTAGGATCTCGTCGACTCGGTATACTTATATATATATATATATTGTTTTCTTCACTCGACTCGACTTACCTCCCCGTATATTTACTTTCCCATTAAATATACTAAGATTTCGTCGAGTCGGATATATATATATTTTCCTTGTTAAGTCCATACACTTCTTTAACGTTTAATCGTTAGATTATTTACGTTACTTTTCTCCCACGAATATTTTTCAACACTTAGGAAAGTGTTATGTATTTTTCACCCAAATCATATACTTTAAATCCTTAAAATATATTTATACTCATCTTGACGTAATGATACTTTTCTCGTCCGTGCGTTTTTACGTCTTAGTTCGTTAACACGTCTACGTCCGATTTTCTTAACTTATATATAATATATATATATATATATATATATATATATATATATATATATAGTTAATTTTTCCCAAGTCTTCCAATATGTGTTTTTTTTTTCTAGAAATATTACAGAATTTTCTAATTCTCAACACATATTACTTGGAAAGTTTTTTAAAATACTTTGGTATTTTTACCACAAAACTTGGCAACTTATATACAAAAATGTTCCAACACTTTTATATTCCCATTAATATAAAAGTGTCCATTTTTATATAAGTTTCTCCCAAGTTTTTTAATTTGTCTAACATTTTATAAAAAACCTTTGCTTTTATAATAGTTCTATTGTTAGAAAAAGTCCATATTTTTATAAATTCCATTTTATAAAAATACACTTTTATACAAAATACATAAGTGTATTTATTAATATTTACCAAACTAACCTTGGAAAATTATTATTTATACTTTTGACACCAAACTTTCCGTGGTTATATTTTTAGACACAAGTTTCTAAAAATATCATCTTTAGTCCCTCAACTTTTAAAGTTACAAAAATAGTCCTTTAACTTATAAAAGTTGCATTTTTTCTATTCTATCTTTCAAGAATACAATTTTCTACTAAACTGGTAGACTTTAATTGATCAACTTTGTCATGTTAGTTTTATTTGATAAGATCCATTTCATCCGTGGTCTTTAAATGTCTCATTAGAGATATTATGATGTGTATTAGTGTATATTAAAGTCCATTATATCCAACTTTGTGTTTAAAGTCCATAAACTTTGAAGATGTAAACTTTTACATTATTCATTTTCCAACATGATCAACATTATGTTGTGTTTTAGATGTTCATCTTAAAGTAATCTAAACCACATTTGGATGTATTCAACTCATATCTACCAACAATACTTAGATCATCTTTTAAAAGAATTATGTAACTTTTTATAGACTATAAGACAATATCAATAAGCATCACCACCCACGGCCTACCACAAGTTTTTAGAGATCCCTTTTAGTTTTGTAAAAACATACAACATATTGTTTACAAAACCTTTGTTAAAACCTTGGTGTACAACTTGCATCTAAACACAAAAAATATATAAGCTTTAACAAGAAATTGTAGGAACTTACTACTAGCTCAAAAGCTAGGGATGACACCAAAAACTAATGATTATGATGGGGTTTTGTGTGTTCTTCCAAGGGTTAAGCTCCAAGCTCGAAACACACTTTGATCTTAGAGGTGAATTAGGATTGATTTCTCTTGTAACTTAAAGTTTGAAAATTGAATATGGGTGGATGTTGAATGGTTGGCCGTAGGTATCACCAAGGAATGAGGAAATGAAATTGTTTGATAAATAGTAGTGTTGTGATCTCATAAGATGGTGTAGGATCATGTCTAGTACACAATCTAGTATTATATAAATTTTCCAAGATTACTTAGATATATACGATCTGTGTAAAAATCTCCATATCTTCAAATGATTTTTTTTCAAGATTTCAAAGATTTAACATGAGATCTAAATCTCTTATAATATGATAATATTAGTACTAGGTGATCTTGGAGGGATTTCTTGAGGGTGTATTGGCCGTGAGTTTTAAAAGAAAAAGAAGAGATTGTAGCAATCTTCAAGGACATGTAATCTTCTTAACAAATCACTCCATATCCATCCCATATTCTACCATATCTAGTTTAGATTATATGTACCAAAAGTAAGATTTTTTTTCTTTTTAAGTATGGGGGGTAGGGCCGGTTCTTGGGTGGGTTTTAGTGGGGTCCACAACACAAAATATTTGCTACATAATATGTTAAGCGTCATACTTTAACGTTCGGGTGTCGTCGGGTATTAATCAGATTTTATTTACGCGTTATTTGGACATTAAAATAACCTCAAATAACCCTTAAACATAGCCTAGTTTAAGTGTTGGTTGGTTAGTTAGGCTTTCGTTGGGTGAAATTATAAGTTATACGCGCACCGGGTGCGGTACGCGCACTTTATTCATTACCGGGAGATTTGTATGTAAAGTTTTCACTTGTGATTTTGGAGTTCCAAAACACATTATATTTTGTGAAAATACCCTTTATTTTATATCCTGGGTGTCCGGGATCCTTTTTGTGTATTTAATTTTTACCGGGTAATCACCAACGTCCGTTCCGGACAAGTTTATTCGCACGCGATTTCGTCGTGCTTCAACATTAAACGTGTGCATTCCTATGCATCTTATGGGAATTTCCTATTCTCTACGGCATCAGTTAAATTAATCTAATTAATTTAAACATGCATTTAAACCGTTAATTACATATACTAATTACGTACGGAAACATATCGATTTTTGCCGGATGTTACAGGGTTAGGGTTCAGGTGGGCAGGGGATGACGAAGAAGGTTGCGCCCAGGAGCTCCGCCACAGTGATGGTGGTCGGCGTCCAATCTCCTCCTCTGGGTCTTTCTTTCTCTCTCTCGCGTCTCTCTCTCTCTCTCTCACTCTCTCTCGTAAGTAAATCGAGGCTGTAGTGGTGGTGGCAGGTGGGCAGTTGGGGGTAGTGGTGGTGGGAGGTGCAGCGGTGATGGATTTGGGGGTTGGATGGGTGGTGGTTAATGGTGGTGAGGCAGGTGCAGTGTGTGACAACCGGCAAATTTCGTACAACGATTAACGTGATTCTAATCATGTTTTAGAAATAATTAACATGGTTTAAGGTTAATTATGGTTAGTTGAGCTAATATGAGTCCTACGATGTCCTTTGAAAGTTCGTTGAAGCCTTGATGCCTTTAAAGAAAGACTTCGCGTGTTTAACGTAACGAACTGACATCAGCAAAAATTTGTCAAACTGGAATAACATAAGCTTATTCTATGAAAATACGACACGTATTTACTATCGATGCGATCGAATGTGAAATCGGCGCGGTAAACGGTAAAAAACGCAGCGTTTTGGAGAAACGCGGAGAGGAACTGACGTGGGATTCGAACGTCGAAACGCGTGGCTTTAACCGTCACCGAACTTCCGGAATAATTATTTATTATAAATAATGTTATCGGTTGAATTTCGAAAGTATCGGATCATTTAAATGAAGGATAACACAACCGAACCGATTAACGCGATTTTAACGCGTGTGCCGTCTTCACGCGTCGGGTGACGAAAATAATTATTGAATTGCTCGGCCTGGTATTATTTGTGACTACGAACAAAAAAACCGAGTCCAGAAGCGATAACGGGCTAAAACGGAGCAGTTGGTACACGACGTTGGGCTTGAAGCCCAATCCAAAAGCCCACCTATATAAGCTTATAACACTTCCAATTCTTCTCATTTCTCACATCACTTCCTCTCTCTAAAAACCAAACTCTCTCCACTCTCTCTCTCTCTAGGAATTCCGGCGACCGGAGGCGGCCGGCCGGCAGCACTCCGGCGGCTGTCCGGCGGCGTCCGGCGGCGTCCGGCGAGTTTCCGGCGAGTTTCCGGCGACCTTCCGGTGACTTTTTCCGGCGCGTGACACCCCCACCCCCACTAATTTCGACGCCCCGAACGCGATGGTGAAGGCCGTTTTCCCTAAAACGAAGCGGTTTGAACGTTGGTACCATTCCGGCGACTTTTCCGGTAAGCTCGTTTTCGAGTTTTCTTTGTACAAACGTTTAGATCGGGTCTTTGGGGGACTCCTCACAAGTTTTCACGAAATTTCGTTCTCCGGCCATATTCCGGCGAGCTATTTCCGGTTGGTTGCGAGTTCCGGAGGGGCCGGAGTGGGTTTTGGTTGGGTTCCGATGGCGCGCAGGTGGTCAGAACGGGAGTCTTGGTGGCGTGGGATGGTGGTGGTGACCGGCGGTCGCAGTTCCGGCCACGGCGGTGGCGTCCGGCGGCCGCAGGTCCGGTCAGTTTTGGGTTCGGGACTCGGGGCTCGGGTCAAGGTTGTGTTTTCGGGTCAGATCTGGTGCGGGTTCGCGTTAATGGTCCGGGTTTTGTTCGGGTCTCGTCAGATCTAGTCAACCCCCGGTCAAACGGGTCAGATCTGTGAAATTCGCTTACGGATCAGATTTCGAGCTCGGTCAAACACGAGTCAACTCCGGTCAAACTTTGACTCGGTCAACGCGTCGTTCGAGACGTGTCAAGTCACGCACGCGCATATCGGTATAATTTAATCGTGTTTATTTTCGTTACATTTATAAAGCGTATTATAAATATAAAACGACTAACTCGCGAACGAACCGATAAAAGTATTAACGAAAAGTAATATGAGATAATATTGGTATATTAGTCATGACTTGCGTTGTTGTTGGACTAAATTGATGGACTATACGTATATATATATTTATATAAATAGTATGATTTATATAATAGTCACAACGTATAAGTCTCGTGGATTAGAAATGCGGATAAATATAATGTCGTCTTTGGTTAGGTGTTGATTTTGGGAAATTGTAGACAACTTGTGTTGTCTGGTTTATACAAAAACAGAGGAAACTCTGCCGAAATTTTTATAAAATCCGAAGCGCGACAAGTGTGACATTATTGTGCGTTCTTATAAATAACTTTCCAAGCGCTTGACAAATGTAGTCATGTACAATCACGACGTTTTGACAAATATTATTTGTAACAATAATAGTCCATTCCGAGAAATATTTCAAACAAATATATAGTCTTTTGCTACCAAGCGTCAAGGATTGACGAGTTTTTAAAGGTTACTTGGTAACTAAAATATGTTTGTTGTTCGGATTAAAAGATGTATAAACGTTCGGATTTATTTGGAAAACCTTTTTATAAAAAGCAAAGTCTTGAGATTTGTAAGATACTCGGATTCGGGAAAAGAAATAACAAATGTTATTAAAAAAGGATTTTAATAACTATATTATATTTCAGCAAGGTATATTTTCCGAAAATAACTATACAAGACGATTACATTTATCCGATTTACGAGACAAGCTATGGCTCGGGATGAGTTATACGATTCGTGATACTAGTCCGACATAGTTTGCACACGAATAGTAACAAGTGCGCGACTTGGGTACTATTTCGTATGTGAACACAGGAGCTATGATAAGTCACGATCGGTTCGTCGAGTTAAAACACTTAAAGACTCGGGTTACTACACACGAGTCAGGATAGTTGAATAAACTATCTTTTAACCGGAAATTAAGCTAGGTTTATATATGATAGACCTTAAGGTGTCCTTTATTGGTAATTAGGGCACGAGGAAGTCGGTCAAAGCTTTGGGCTTTATTTGCTAGCTAAGCATGGAAATTAAGGTGAGTTTCACGGCCCCATTTTACTGTTTTAACTGGGGGAAAGATATGTTTGTCAAAAGTTATCACATATTGAAATGTTTTCAAAGGTTAAAATGTGGTAAGTGGCATGATGAGTACTTGAGTTTTTGGTCGCCACTCGGGGTTGGGTCCTCGCTACTGTAACCATTAATTCAGGTAAATGAAACTGAAGGAATATTTGGATAGTACTATTGGTGCCTGACAAGGCCCACCCCTAATCGATAGCGTCGATTATGCATCGGCGTATGCCTGGGGTGCACGTATTCTGAACTTAAGTCGTTGGGTTCCGAGAAACGACTTGGAGCGGGGCATATTTATTAGTCTTGGTTTGGTTATGGGACTCAGGGGATTGCTCATCATCATAGTTTGTAGGAGCTAGCTACTCCATACAAAGGCCACAAATGTGCTGGATTTGCACAGGATATAAAAATGTGCTGGATTTGCACAGGATATAAAAATGTGCTGGATTTGCACAGGATGTAAAAATGTGCTGGATTTGCACAGGATGTAAAAATGTCGTATTTACGAAACTAAAACCTGTGAACTCACCAATATTTTATATATTGACGTCTTTTTAAACATATCTTTCAGGTAACTAAGTGCTGAACAGGTATGCGGCTAGTACGGTGGAACTTGGGATGTCGGACAATGGTTGGGGGTTTCATCTATTGTTACCTTCGGGTTGGGACATAAACGGAAACACCCCACTTTAAAACTTAATGTTTGTGGTTTTAAGTAATGTTTGAAACCAGGTACTCCTTCCCGACATCTTAATATAATGATCTTTTCTAATTAAATATAGTTTGTGTTAATCTTGACTTTGATATGCCTTCGAGCGTCGCGCCACGTGTTTCCGCCATTGGCGTGGTGTGACACAGTGGGGGTGGGTAGTGGTGGTGGTGAGGCGGTGGTGGAGGTGCAGTGGGGTTGCCGGCGGTGGTGATGCAGATTGGGGTAGGGGAAGGTGGCGGTGGTCATGGGTATGCAGGTGTGTGAGAAAGAGAGGGAGAAAGAGAGAGAGAGAGAGGTGTGGAGTTGTGTGTGTGTTTGTGATATATAATTTTTTTTTATTTATTTTATGCATTAAAGACTTGTACGTTATACCTTATGCATTACAGAGTTGTATCTATGTGTAAAATGACTGAGATACCCTTATAGTTAACTGACTTGGTTAACAACGTTAGAAAATTGGACTCAAACCATAACAAACTTAAAACATTAGCACTTGGAATGTTAAAAATGAAAATGTTGGACTTAAGTAGTTAAAATCAAGAAAACTCAGGGACTCAAAAAGGAATTTACTCTAATAGTAATATGTAACAACTAACCCCGTTAGGCGAGTTAGATAATTTGTTAAAGGAAAAACATTGAAAACTTAACTACGTTAATGGGTTAACAATTAATAATGTTGTCGGTCAAAATGGAGGGGCTAAATGTGTGCTTGTGCCAAACTAGCAAAAGGATAATAAAAAAAGGTGGGAATCGATTCCTTCATCAGGTCATCGACCCCCCCCCCCCCCCACACACACACCCCCTAAAAATCACAAGTCCTTCATCACCTATGTGGGTATAACTTAACATTGATAAATATCTTAATAAATTTGGTTATAACTTAACATTGATAAACTTGGTGGAACATGTGTGGTTGTATGAAATTATGTCTAAAAACAAGTCCTTAATCACCTATGTGGGTCACATATCTAGGTGCAAAGGTTGAGGCTTCGGGAAGCCTCGGTGGAAAAGACTTGAAGTAAAAAGGGCACGAGTAAAGGTAAGCCATATTCACGACTTTGAACTTGATAATATTATGTTGATTAATTTAAGCATCAACGAAATGTTATGATTCCCCTAGATTAGTTGGTAACTGGAAACATGGCTAAACCTTTGGATCGTGTGGGCCGGACATGTAAAACCATGTAAAAGTGGCCCATGGGGGCCATAGACATGAAGGTGACGCCACAACAGTAACACGTGCAACGTGAATTTGTAATTGAATGAAATGGTTGAGGATAGTAACCATTTGAGGTTTGAAGTCTTAGTGGGAATCATAGATGGTCAAATTATGGGCATCAAGTCTTGATTCCTTTGAATACAGTTAAGAGTAGACATTCGGTGCACAAACGACCCGCAGGGCCGTGAAAGTACCAAAAGGATCATGGACACAACTATAGACGTTATGGGAATAAAATGAATGCCAAACGTGGTTAGCAATCCTAGCCCATATCATAAAACTAGTATAAACCAACCTAAATGGTCAAATAACCCATACCGGTTAGAGTAGGAGAATACAGGTTCCGAATTATGTGTAAACTCGGTTGTGAAAGCTAGGTAATAGTTGATGGGTGGATGAAAGTCCGTTAGTTTTCATAGTTAAGATTGCAATTTTATGAGATTTTATAGATGGAATTGCTTTAGTTTAATGTGATTTATGAATTGTAGGCTTAACAGAAAAAGTGTGTTCTGGGAGCTTAACGGGACCTCAGATGGAAGCTAGAGTGATCCGAGTGGAAGAAATGGAAGAAAATGGACAAAAAGAGGCTTATTGCGTAGCCTACGACCTTTTTGGGCGTAGTCTACGACCATTTTGGGCATAGCCGACTCCTAAGGAATGCGCAGATAGCCCGTGGACAGCAGAAACTCGCGTCAACACTTCATTCACGTAGCCTACCAAGGTTTTGGGTGTAGCCTATGGGATCTCTGGTCAAAAACAATAAATTTCGATTTTAAGGAAATTTTTATGGATTTCAATGTGGGATTTGACCATTGACTCGGGATTAGGCTATAAAGATCAATCTTTGGGGACCTTAATCATCATCCTTTACTATCAAACCACTCCCATAATATCAAGAATCATCAAGATCATTAAGATTAATCACCAAAAACCCATCATACTCCAAACCATTCTTCACAAATCAAAAACCTCCAACCTCAAGATTCTCCATGGCTATTGTTTGCATCATTTCCGTCATCATTGAGGATCCATCACCTTGAGCGGCTAGTCTCCCTTGAGGTTCACCTGATGTAACTTGTAAGAAATTAGGGTTCTTGAACAATCGGGTATTTTTTTTATTTCCATTGTATTTAATCATTTGAACAAATTTTAATTGAAGCTTTTAATCTTGTGTTGAATTCATGGTAGTTAATTTCCTCTCGCACTAATAACATCATGAAATGAATTCGTTTATATGCTCAATTTTATTTTATGGTTTGAATGTTTTTTAGTGATAAAGTATATAGTTGTCCATTGTTGATGTTGATGGCTATTGATACCTAAGTCTTGTAATAACGACCCCGTTAGTGATTTTTACAACCTTAGTTGTTACCCAATTGTGATAGGACCCATTTCTTGCTTGTGAGTCGGGTGTAGCCTTTTCATTTTATTATTGTTTACAATCTAATCAATTCAATTTCTAAGTTATAATTAATAATCCTTCTAAAATCTTAAACCATTTTGCAAGTAATTCTTCAATCACCAATATTCTCAAATTCTTAAATGAACGATTTAGCAAACTTCATAACCAACTTGACACCTTCATAAACTAGTTTCAATAAATTTTAAGCACTAACATCGACCCTAAACTCTTCATGGTTAGACACCCTTGTTACCACTATCTACATAGTTTGAGATAATTAGAACATTATAGATGCTATCTTTGCCCGAACAGCGACATCCGATCAATAGCCTATCAAAAACCATGACTTTGGGCTTGAAAAATTTATAATTTTTGCAGTCAATAATGGCCAGATTCATCTAAGTAGAGTTTGGGAAAAAACTGGAAATTTGACTAAGTATGCAAAGGGATCAAACCTGGTGATCTGTTGGGAAAAAAACCTCGTCGCGCTGCGCAATGAGGGGTGATGTCCCCGTCGCGTGATGCGACGAGGAGTCTTCAGCCAATTTTTTCTATATGCATTTCTAACTTGTTTTGGCTAATGTTTCTGGGTTGTTTGGCCATGTTTAACCCTAGGTATGATTGTTATGGAGCCCGGAAGATGATCAAGCTATATTATGATCAACCGAACGCTCATGCCTCAAACACTTCCGCACTTTTGATTTTGTTTATTTGTAACTTCGTAAATGGTGGTTGTTATCTATGTTTCAAACTTAGTAAACTTGGTCTAAAACACCTTAATCAAGTCATGTATTATTTTGTAAACACAATTGACAACGTGAATTATATTTCGCCTAGCTTTGTAACTCCCTAAACATAATTAGCTACAAGATTATGGTTAATACTCATCTAAATCGGGTTGGGTGTTACAAATCAACAGCAACAGACGAGATCCTAGTATATCAGGCGAGTTTCACGACCCCTCTTTTTATATTTGATGTGAATTATCTGAGATAACTTCTAAAACGTAAAATCCCCTAATGATCACACAAGTTGATTAATTGTAATGCCGATAGATATTGTGGAATGTGGATAGTGTTATTGGGCCTAACTATGGTGAAATGGTTTATGGACTCAAAAAATAAGAGCCCATACATAACAAAAGAATCGAGCCCAAACAACAAACCCATCATCTTACAATACATATAACTGCACCCAAAACTGTACACCTTTCGTCACAAACACAGATTAATCATTCATCATCATCATCACATCAAGAGAATGAGGAAATTCGATCCATGGAACGTATTCTTCAAGAGAGAATTCAACCGTAACTGGCCGTTTCTAGTCGGATTCGCCGTCACCGGAACCATCATCACCAAGTTCTCCCTTGGCCTCACTGGTTTCTTTCTAATTTCTATCCTTTTTTTTCTTCACATAATAATAATAATAATAATAATAATAATAATAATAATAATCGATTGGAAACGTTGTGATTCATTTAGATTAAATTAACATTTCAATCTTTTATTATTATAATTGCAGAAGAAGATAGGAAAAACTCAGTGTTTGCTCAGAGGCACAAGAGGTACCATGTTTTTAAACCCTAGATCTGGAATGTTGTTTAAGTATTTATTTAATGTTTGTTGCTTTAAATGAATAGTAATGTGTTAATGTAGTTGTTGTGCATCTTGATAAGATTTAAGTAATGCTAAGTATAGGTGTAGTGTGTTTCGTGTATTCGGCGTATGATATGATATTATGTGATGACAACATTTGGGATCTGTTTAATAAGTTTTATATGTTTAGTCTGCAAATCTATCTAGTTGATTGTGCCACTTAAGATCTTGGTTAGTTATGGAAAAATTGGGACTAGTCGGCGATTAGTTGTTAGTCGTCCGCAATTGATTAATTTTTTGCTAATCAGTCCATTAGTCGCTAGTCGGCTACAAATCGAAAAAATATCGGTAATTCCAGCCGGATTCCGGCCAAAACATGTCTGCTTAAAAAAATTACATATCAAAATGTGTGTGTGTAACTGTGTGTGTGTGTATATATATATAGCTGTCGGCCGGCCCAAGCCCAATTATTTTAAAGCTAGGGCTTTGGGCCCCCAAATTTTTTAGGGCCCCATTTGTTAAATAATAATATACAAAATTCGGATATTAGATAAACTTTTATCCTTTTAGCTAGTTATGTCATCTTGGTTTGGTGGCAAGAACCCCATTTTTTTTCTTTGAATTCTTGGGTTCGAATCCATCCGTCTGCATTATGTTTTTTTTTAACTAAAGCATTGCTTTTTCTTTTTTTTCTATTTATTCAACTTCAACTTTTCATCTATGTTTGTATGCTAGAGCATTATTTTTACAAATATTAGTATGTGTTATGCTTAACTTGACATAACATTTTATTTTTTGGGTTCATGATTTTAAAAAGAAGAATAAACAAAACATATTAAAATATATGGAATGGTGAAAATATTTATATATAGCCGGTTAAAACAATAATCCTCGTAAATATATTTCGGTTAGGTGACTTTAACGAGGAAATATAAAGTCTAAAAAATGGAGGGCCCGAATTTTTATTTCGCTTTAGGCCCCCAAAACGGTTGAGCCGGCCTGAAAATTACATATAAAAATCTCAATCTGATTAATCCCGATTAATTGTTAGTCGGTACCCCATCGGCTGACTAGCACCTAGCAAGTTTTACAACACTGATCTTGGTTTTTAAAAGTGCAACTGAGGTGCAAGGTGATATGCATAGTTGAAAAAGCTTAGGGTGTTCGGACGGAGCCTCATGCACATCTAGGTTAAATTTGGTTAGTTAGGGTCTGTAGGAGGCCGCTATGTAAAAATAATTGACGGGATGAAGAAATTACGAACAATTTACTTGGTAATAGGTTGATATGTATAAGAAATGCAGCTTATGTTTGTACATTAAGCTTGTTTTGGACTTTGGTTAACACATAAGCAACGCCTCGCGTTAGTGCAGACTTGCTGGCTGCTGCCTCCCTCTGTTTGGGACTTTAACGTCGTGGAGTGCCTGATGCTCTTTATAGCCAAGTTTTGGATAGAAAACAGCATGAAATTATTTGTTTAGGCATATGTCTTACGTTTTCATCTATATGGCATATGATGAATATCATTATCCTGTAATATCGAGATCTAGGATCTGTGTGGTCTTGTTCTTACAAGTTCCATTTGTTCTGCAGTTGAATCATGAATGGCTCTATAGATCAACATGAGTGGATGCTGCAGCAATGATTTGAGTATGGGAACATTGCATTCCTTTTTATTGTCTTCAATGGTAATAATTTTTTAAAATGATAGTTTCATTTTGAACATGCATCAGCATATAACATTTCTTTAATTTGAATCATTGAATGAATGAATTAAGACGGCTGTGTGGTCGATAGTTTCCAGTGTTTTATCATCCTTTTACAATTTTCAAGTATGATGACCGAGTTCTGATGATGATGAACTGTTTCATGCTTGAGCGTGTCGATAATCTGAAGCACTTCTGGTATGAATCATTTTTAATTAACGGTTGAGACGCTTTCAGAGGATATGAAGGAGTTACCTAAAATCCACATGTTTTGGCACATGTTCAAGTAGATATGATCTTCAAGCATGTCTCATCACAAAAAGGGTCTATTGAAATTGTGTATATTATCTATAGCTTAAATGTGATTATACAAGTGTGATTAGAAAAAGAATTATCATAATAGTTTTAGTTACATTTCTATCTGGCTTGTTTTTTAACTAAACATTTTATGTTAAGAAAGTATACCATAAATCGACGAAAGGTATCAATAGAAGTTGTATAACAACGTATCAAAAAACTTAATTATCGTCTGTATTAACCATTAGTGGATTCTTAAATTAGACTCATTGGTGAGATCGGAAGGGCGCCTTAGAGGCCTCACCGCCTCAGTGTTAGCTGTCCACTGTCCAGCCTCCCTCTCTCCTCTCCTACAGATTCGGCATCTCTCTCCTTCCTCTTTTCTCATGTGTTTGAATACCACTCTTGAAGAATGGCACCTTGGTGATGGATAGGTAGCTTCAATATTGCTCAGTTGTGGACATGTGGTGGACATAGCCACATCTGGGGGTGGATTACTAGCAGTGACGTCGGTAGTCTTAGCTCCAGCTAATTTGGCCGAGTGTTTTTAGCTAGTTTGGAATGTGTTATAAAGCTATGAGTTATTTGGACAATCACACAATGAAATGATTAGAGAAGTTGTTTAGTATTATGATTGATGTTAAGTTTATGTGTTCCTTATGTGAATCAATTGGGTTTTTTGAATTGAATTGAGTTCGAATTTAGGAATCCCAAACTGAATAACCCAAATTCGAATAATATATATGATATTATTTTTGGTTTAAGTAGAGGTGTACATGAAGATTTCAAGTGTTTATTCGTGTTGCATGATGATTTCAAGTGTTTTAAACACTACACGATAAAAACATTTACACACTCTTAACAGTTAATACATCAACAATTGGTGTAAGAAGTTAAGGTTAACAACTTAATATTGTCAATGATTATATTATTCGTTTTTTCAAATACATAGACTTGTTAAAATATTTTTTATATATACGTATCAATTTTCTATCTTTATTATGTGTCCTTTTAAATTCTTCGCTTGAGGCATGATAATTTTTCTCTTGAGGTAAGATAACTAACTATTTGTCTATCCAAAAAAGGACAAACAAACGAAAAAAAAGTAGCCATAGCCGTACAACGACAACCAATTAACCATCATTCTATGGTCCCTGCCGACGACAAAAATCATGCAACACTTGAAATTTTTTAATCTTTTAATGATTAGTTCTAAGGAAGTCAATTCACAACAAACACAAACCCGATAACAACAATAAGAATAAATAAAATATGTTTTAAGTTTCAGTCTAATTATGAATGTTATCACGCCGCAACGGGCGTGTACGGTTCACCGTTTTTACACGTATATTTCACCGAGTTATGTTATTTTCGTTTTTTATCCTTTTTATAAGTTTTTTTAATGTTGTTAGTCGTCGGCAATAATATGTTATTGATGCTACTTGGTACGATTTTATGCCCTCCGCAGCAACACAAGGGGGCTTGTTACTAGTTATAATAGAAATAACAAGAAAATAGAAAAACTATCCAAAAGTAGGAAATCTCAAATAAACCCGATACATGAGTGATAACCAGACATAAGAAATGTTAATTATAAATGAGAGACTTTTTGGGAGGTTTCCAATCAGGTTACTTAAACAAATTCATGTAATCATGTACACCTTGTGCATAAAGATAAATAACATTTATTGGTATCTTAGAGAGGATGTTAAAAGAATTTAGGTGGTTTTCTTACACGTCTATATACAAAGGATTAGCATTGGATGCTTAATGGTACATAATAATGATCACTAAAACTTTCAAACACAAACATGATTACTAGAGACCTTGTTAAAAGTCAAATCATCACACACCTAAAGCAAGGTCCCATTTTTACCTTGAGTTTCCATCACACTTGAAACCATAACATTTTCAAAATGAAGAAACTACACATTCTATTTCATCTCCTCCTAATTTGCCTCTTGTTACTGTCATCCAAAGGTTATGCAACTAAATCAGGTATACAATCTTTTCCTTTTGACTTTCATGGTCAAATTCATTACTTTCTCAAATCAAGCTTTTTATGGGCATTTTATATTGTTATAGGTAGTCAATGATTTTTCATTCTTCCAAGACAATTTCAAGAATTATGTATTTTGGAATTTGAACATAAATTTCAAAACATAACTATTTACTTACTGAACGGTTAATTTGGGTTATATTCAATCTCAAACAACTAATTTATATCTTTGTATTATTGTATATATTATTTTGCAATAATAATTAGCGGAAAATTTCAAGTGTTTGCAAGTCAATCCAGTCAATGAAAAAAGCTCATGTCCTTTACGCTCTTTCTTTACGGTTACTTAACCCAAACTACCAACCATTTCGCTATGCTAGTACTTCTGTCAACTTTTTAATAAGGTAAACTTTCTGACATTGCCTCACCTATTATTATAGTTGACTTCAAGGTTCAGGCAGCTCGGCATAACTCAAACCCAGACAGCAGTCATGGCTCTACTCCACAGGTACTTATGAATCAATAGGTCAATTTGGGTTAATGGGTAAGGGTAACTTCAAAGATATTATGTACAACGAAAACTGCTCAGTGGAACCATGTCAGTCTGAATGAAAGTGTATTCGAGTCAAAGTGTATTCACAGTGGAATAACCTCCTAAATTGTTTTATTTCAAAATCAAATTATCGCGTTGTAAGTTGTTTCATTGCAGATTCTGTATTCATATATAAAACATGAGTAACTTGTAAAATCCAGAAAAGTATGTGTGCCAGCCTGGCCCGCAGCAAATATTACAGTTTTGACCCATTATCTAACCCGTTGACCGCACTACAAATCATCCATTTTGACAAATTATCCACACTGCAATAGAAATGACCCATGTTGACCCTTATCCAACCCGCACTAGAAGTTAACCATTTCAACCCATTATCCAGCCCGCGGAAGTGGCGGCCCAAACTAGAAATTACCCATTCTGACACATAATCCAATCCACCAACCCGCACTAGAAATTACCCATTTTTACCCATTATCCAATTCCTACCCATCCATTTTGTCACATCTGATTATATTGTCTTGCAGGAAGAGAAGAAGGTATATAAACAGCCATCTGGACCAAACCCAGTGGGGAATAATCATCCGCCTTCAGGCAAATGAATAGAGGCCATGATGCAGTTCCACCATAAAAAGTACAAATGGAAAAACTATAATAATTCATAATGTTTTTCTGAAGGAAATAAGTTAAAGAAATTAAGGCCATTCTGATTGTATACAGATGATGGGTTAGGTTATTGATTCATTGCCTCTATTGACTATTGTAATAGCATTTAGGAAAGTTTCTCATGGTTCAATAAATGTTATATAAAACATTTATAATTTATTTCTTCGGTTCCTTTTTAGTGACCATGAGAACCCATTACGGAAAACTCATGGTACCCCCAATTCCACCAATACCCTACTCTCCAGTGGGATCAAGTAAAACACAGCGCGCTGGGGCAGGTTTATTTTCAGTTCTTGTTAACTAGGGAATGGGGATTTGTTTATTTGACTGCAATGGAATCATAAATGAGGGGAACAGATCGTTACATTCCATTCCATTGTCATATAGGAATGGAATGAGTATTCATATAGGCTTCTTGTTTATTGTTCTTTTATAAAAGTTTTTGAACTTCCAATGTATACCTAATAAAAATTAATTATTACATAGGTTCATTCAAACCTCAAATAAGATTACAACAAAAGATATATTAAATTAAAATTTTGTATATATTTTAAAAAGATATGTCATGGGATGGAAAAATATATACCATCGCATAAAACAAGACCAAACAACTTTTTTTTCATTCCATTCCTTCTCTTTCTGATTCCATTATACCAAAAGCTACCTAACAAACATATGATTTGTTGGTGGTAGACAACTATATATTAACTAAAAATATGGATTTTACAAATTAGAGGTTTCAAAAATCTAGACACGTGTTTTGTATCATACCGAACGCTTTTTCTTTGATCTCTTACTCCTCCTTGGTCCATCCGGAACTTGTTTCGTGGTGCTTGAAGCATACGCCTCTTCCAAAACCTCCTGAATATTTGAAAATCATCGATCACTTATTTGAATGTATAATTACGTAAAAATAAAAGCTAGCTTCTTTAAGTTCAATATCTGGTTCTTTTGCTCTCTTTTTTGGTATTATTTTCAAATAACATACTTGGATCCTGTTCTATCTAAATTGGGTCAAATCAACAAAGGAACTAGTTGAGAGGGGAACACGCCAAACTGTTTGAAAGTAGCCCGCAATCTATTTTTAGTGCATGCGAGTTCTTAGTGATATTTTTTTTGTATTCACAATTAATAACAAAAATTATATATTATTAAAAATGGTCAAAAACGTGTTTGCAGGTGATCATGCAGCAAACATTTAGCCAAACCGAGAGACTAAAATTTTAACCATAATAAATTAAGTTACCGTAGACTTTGTCTCTTCATCTGTTTCATCTTCAGAATTAGATGTAGATGCCAAAACCTGAATATCTTGGGCAGGAAGTGCCTTGCTTGATTTACCTTTTTCTTCTTCTTTTAGCTGTTTAAACCTGTTCACATATTAATTCTCTTTGATCAGCAAATCATTTTTAACCACATAAAATGCAATCCATATAAAATGGGGCAACTTGCATAAACTATAACCAACTTTGGTACAATTTCCATTTTGGGTCTGCGCCCGAAAAAATTCCTCAAAAACAACTATTTAAGGTAAAATGTTCAGTGCCACGACAAAAAGAGTCAGCATGGTCAAACGCACCAACATGTCATGTAATCATTTTTGTCCTGTAACATGTACGCGTTGTTACCTAGAATTAGATTCTTTTAAAGTAGGGTTTTGAACAAAATTGTTGGAAGTTTAATGATATTTTTGTGCAAAAGAAGGGGCAATTTTATGTATATCCTTCTAAAAATTCAAGATTTTGTAAAATCACCCTTTAAAAACACTAAAAATTTGGTTGCTTATTATGCAAATAATCCTAAGAGTTATCGCGTAAAAAAAAAAAGAAAGACTAACCTAGCACCAGCAGGCTCAGATGGTTGGGAAGGCGATCTTTTAGCACGGCCTGCACTTATTATTCCACTTGCATTCTCACTCACAACAGGTTTTGCACCTCCCAGTTTCCGTAACCATACTTGTTGAGCAGTGCTAAGCACATTGTTTGTGAACCTTAAGTGATAACAGATATATTAAGATAATATTATCAATAAAGACGATTAAATAAGGCATTATCATTATTATCATATACATTATAACAAACCACTTGACATTATTGCCACAATATACTTACCTTGTGTTAACATCTCATTGCACATTGAAAATATTAATCATAATGACACACAACTACAATTATCTATGTTACACTGTTTTTAAATTAAACATAAGCAACTTCAAAATGTGTTGGATATACAGGTCAACTCAGTTTTTGTTAGACGTTTGACTTTACATGATTCAAAAGGAAGTCGAGATATCATTCTTACAATCTCGACAGAATGATTATCTTTCATTGCAAAGTTTGTATACTGATTGATATGACAATATTATGTAAACAATTCACTAAAAATAATTGAAAGATCTAATACAAAAGAAATATTCTTGCCATTGAAAAACCTCTCCACTACTACTACTACTACTACAACTAAGTGGGTAAACGTTTATTCTTAAGTTGAATCCACATTTAGTTAAACCAATGATTATTACGACTGTAAGGAACCTTTAAAGTAGAAAATACTGCATTTGGTAGGGATTTTGTTTTTATATTATGGTAAGTAATGTATGTGATAAAATAAATAACAATAGTTTTTTGTTTGTTTAAACAAGTCAAAACTAACCAGTAAATTGATAACCCTGATGGGACGGACAAAGAAAAGTATCCAATCATGAGTGGAAGGAACTTGAAGACAAGAAGAGTGTTTTTCTGAGTTGGATCATCAGTCTGTCATAAACAGGAAAGTTTTGGAGGATAAAAGAAAATGAGAATTCTTATATATATAAAAAGCTATTGAAATATAAAACGAAAGGTAGGTTCTCACTTGGGGTGGCTTCATAATTTCCATTGATACATATTGAGAAAGAACAAGAAGCACAGGTAAAACAAGGTAGGCTGCTGTGTCAGACCAGCCTAGTGGTGGATGGCCATCCTGTCAATAAAAGATGGAATGAAATAAACTCTCATTAAAGTTTTAAGCAATCATTTAAATATATAAAAACACTAATTTTGTAACATTGATTCACAATTTTATGAGTATACAAAAAATTGTGAATCAGAGTTACAAATTAGTGAATAGTTTGCTTCTCACGTTGCTCACGGTAATTTATTTTCTCACTATGTTTTCACATTATTATTCAAGTTATGATACTGATGAAATTTTTATTACCACAAATGGAAAAAGCCAAGAAATTCCTGATCCACTTTGCCGAGCAGCAATCGTTGTGGGCCCTCCCAAAGAGGGAATCCAGAAAAATCCCTCTGTCAGCAGTCCCTTAAGAACAAGTTGCAGAAATCAGCAATTATTTCACTACCTATGCAACATGATTATTAATGTGCAAAAAAGTAAATACGGATTGATACTTTAGGTAATTATTAAAGTTTTCATCTGCCTATACCTCATTTGCAACATTTGAAAGAGCTTGATACAAGCCTATCCATACTGGTATTGTGGCCAAAGTAGGTAAACATCCTGTCATAAAATAAGATTGAAGTGTGTGCAAATTAACAATGGCACAAATTAATCAGTTCAAAGTAAATAATATAAGCATAATATGATGATTTGATTCAAGGGTATGGCTGGGCAAACATAAACACAAATGGATTTAGGGGTTTTAAATTCAGATTTTGGTTCAAGGTAACACTTTCCTAAACAATAACATCAAATTTGCAATTTACATGAGGATGCGACTTTTAATTAAAAATATATATAATTGTATCATAGTATGAGAATAATAAACCGATGGTACTCTTCGATTCTTCGACTAAAAATGCAATTATTAATCGTGTCACAAACCTGCCAAAGGATTAACTCCTGCCTTTTGATATAACCGTGATGTCTCAAGTTGTATTCTTTCCTGAAAGGATACCAATATTGTCAAACACACACATATACATACGCACATATAAACACATACATACACATACAAACATAGAGAGGGGGCGAAAACACTAAATTGGGCCTCCTTTGAATGAATGCAGGCCATAGAACATCATGGTTTGTATATTTAAAGTGGCCCACTAATCTTTTGAGGGGTGAATTATCATGTGTTAATTGTTATATTGATGTTAAACAACAGAAAATTGTTACATTAACTTGTGTTACTATTGGCTATAGAAGTCATGTTCATCAAGGAAGTACTAGGTCTTTCGGATCGTTCGTCTAATTGCAGGCTTTGTAGAAAATTGTCAGATGATAAACAAAATTGTCAGGTTGAAATTTTGAGTTTGTTATTGTCGCTCTAAAACCAATTTCCAACTCTTTGCTGGATAAACTAATTTCAGATAAATCAGGCCCGTATTCAAGCCTTGGACTTCTCCATTAAAATACTAACATATCACAAAATTTCTAATAAAACACAACTGAACATAAGAGTTTTGTCACATGATATAAACATCAATCTTTGGTTAGTGCAATATACAATACTGTAATTTATAATGTCACACCTGATTTCCTGCATATCTTTGCTGAATTGCTTTGATCTTTGGCTGCAGGTTTTGCATTGCCAGAGTGGACTCAACCTTTTAACAAAAAAATCATTAAACAATTAACGTGAGCGTGAGAAAAAGAATATATACTTCGGAACATAACTACTTATATTCAGATGTGATAACGCAGTGAGACAAATATCTCTACAAGATAAAGAAATAATTGAGAGGAGAGTTACCTGTTGCTTTGTCAATGGCAATGTTGCAATTTTAACAATAACTGTAAGCAAAATAATTGCAAATCCATAGGAATATGGCACATGAACTGCAGAGAGTCCATCCTTCAGTATCTGCCAAAGATAGTGCAAGTTAACATCAGCATAAGTGACTCAATTTAAGCACCGAGATAATAAAACATCTAGTCCAGTTAACAGTCCAAATTTGTGCTAAACAAAAATGAATCAATCTTTTACCCTATATAATCTTTTACACAAGCGGCGACATAATCTGTGATGCACAGCAGAAGGGCAGAAGCACAGAAGATAACAGAGGTAGTTCTCAAAGAAAAGTAGTGTGATATTCAATGATTATTTGAGTAAAACATCACAGGAGGTCCCAGAATTCTAAATTTGGCAGGTATTGCCCAAGGTTTAAAAGAACAAAATTGTGCCTTGAGGCATTTTCCCTTCGCCTCACTCATAAGGCATACGCCTCAAGGCGTACCGAGGCGTAAGCCCGAGGCATAATAAAAAAATAAAATATAAAAGTTATAAATCTTTAAAAAAATAGTAACTAATTTCATCATCAGATTCCTCAAAAATACACACAAAAAGACACCGAATGTTTAAAATTAACATAGAAAGTCCAACTTCAAAAACACACATCAAAGCCCCCTAAGGTGCCTTTGATGCGCCGCTTTTCTTACTGCCTCGGCCCTTAGAGGTGTACATACAAAATAACCCCATGAGGCGCTGCCTCATACTCGTTATCTCATTGCCTCGTCTCGAGGTGCGCCTCAACTTCTTTTTAATCTATGGTATTGCCAAATCTTCGAAAATCGAAATTGCCATATGCTAATTAAATACTGAAAGTAAAGACATAATAAAATACATAAATTAAGCCAATCGGTGATTTATGCGTTGAAAATTTTCGAAATCGGAGCTCCAGATGATGGGATTTGCGTCCGAATTCAGTGATCGTTATCACCTCACATATTCACCAATTTTCAATGTTTGAATCAGCATATTCCATCTATCAAACCATCATCTAACCTAAGTTCATCATCACTCAAACCAAAATCCATACACTGTCTCCCCTGAACCCTAAATCATTAGAGCTAATTACTAACACAACTAAACAATACTCCATACACCATACCAATAATCAATCCGCACATAAAATAACTAGTGTTAGGATCAAATACAAATATATTTAACGTTCTAAACATACAAATAACTAGAGTAATATAATTACTCTACAGTTTTTGAACTGTAGTAATAGTACTCTACTTCATCTTTTGTAAGGTAATCTAGTTCAAAACTGTAGAGTAATAACAATTATATTATCATTTAAACGTAATTACTCAACAGTTTTTTGAACTATAGTAATATAACTCTATTTCATCTTTTATAAGGTAATTAACTAATTAATCTAGTTCAAAACTGCAGAGTAATAATAATTATTTCATCTATTATAAGGTACTTACTCTAGTTCAAAACTGTAAACTAATAATAAATTATTCGAACAAATAATAAGCAAAGTAATTACGGAACAAACTACCTTCAAAACAACTTCCATAGCATCGGATATAAAACCGAACCAACCGCCAGACTTCTGAACCGTCGTAGCAGCAGCCGAGTCACCAGAAGCCGCTGAGTCAACAGCAACAGCCGCATCAGCTAACGTGTACATAATCCGTTCGGCTCGGCTCGCAATCGCGGCTAAATCGACGGCTTCGAAGGGAGAAACTGGAGGTATTCCATTGAAGCTGAACTTGACTCTGGTAGGTATAAGTTTAGTGCGGTGAGAATAAGCATAACCATAACCTCTGTGAAGAGACAGTGAAGGTAAAGGTGTTCCGATGAATGAGGAAGGAGATGAAATGAGAGATTTCGCCATTGTTGATGATGAAGGTTTGTTGTTATGTTAATCTCTGCAATTCACTCACTTCTTTCTCATTTGTGTGTGTGGAGAAGATGAGGGGGAGAGTGGGTGTTGTGTTATCCTGCTTTTTTGTGTGATGATAATAATATTAATATTATTATTAATATGGCGGAAATGACGTGTGATTTGTGAATACTGAATTGTGAAGTGGGATGTTACACAACTGCCAGTAACGTTCTGCCACGTCGTCTTTAGAAGAAGAAAAATAAAAGATTGGAAAACTTAGCACTCAATCTCGTATTTCTTTATTTTGATTCAAGGAAATAGTTATTAACTTATTACTTGTCCCTCTTTCTCTCCCTCGCGATGTGTATGAAGTGAGTAACTTGTTCGTGTTTAATTTTGGTTGTTTGGTTGATTAAATGCTGAATCATTAAGATCTCTGAATGGTTGAGATGCTCTGAATAATTAAGTGCTGAAAGATTCATCCATGCATCAAGTCTGAATGATTCAGCTCTTAACCATTTCATTCAGAGCTTTTTTTATGTTGAAACAAACAGTCTGAATGCTGAACCATTCAGAGTTGAATGGTTCAGAGCTTCATTAAGAAGCTACCAAACAGGCCCTAAGTAGTTTGGATGGTATGTCGCGTGTCATTAAAAAAACAAATCTTTAATTCGAGGAAAGGAATTCAAGCACATAAAATGAGTCAAGTCTATGATTGGTACTTAACTACTTATACTGTTTATGACACACTTACACCTTATGAAAAGCACCCGTGTGACTTTTGTCTTCTAAAGGGGCTTAAGGCATGTCATCAAAGAAAGAATTTCAGAAGAAGGGGATGGAGCTAGGTTAAAAAAAGGTTTCTCCCGTTATTGCTAGTCCTTCTATGGTTAGTAGTTCCTCATGACGGGTTGTTTCTTTTTTAGATCTTGAGGATAAACAAAATTAGCACTTGAGGATAAATGTGTTTCCCCATTCGCCATTTTAGCTTATGACCGCTTCTAAGGACAAACAGAAAAAAGGCAATATCGAATTTCAACTCCACCCACAATCGTCATGTACTTTATAATGGACCGTTGTGACCCATCTATAACTATTTTACGAATCATCTTGACACCTAATCATAAAATTAAAATGAAACTTGTGTAGAACCCCAAGACAACATTGATTGAACCCTAAATTGCAAACAAAATTAATTCAGTAACGCATATATTCACCGTTCTAAAGCTCGTATCCAAAAAAACTCATAGCACAAAATAAGTTGTAATAAAAACGAATCAAGAGCATACGTACACGGTGGAAAAAGAAATGTAGGTCACACATGGATAAACTATATGGTCGTAACCATGTTAAGATACCGATATAGTAGACATTAAACATTGCAGATAGGACGTTCTTTAAATTTAAAAGGAGGTTGGCGTGCCTTTTATTGTGTGTTTGTGTTGTATTTAATGATACTAACGGTGACGATGTTATAAATAAATTAATAATTTAGGTTCATATCCCTTTACTATTTCAGTTTATTAAGATATAACTAGAGGATTTTAAACAATGGGGATGTAGCTCAGATGGTAGAGCGCTCGCTTAGCATGCGAGAGGTACGGGGATCGATACCCCGCATCTCCATTTACGTTTTTGTAATTTTCCTTTGTTCAATAATCATTTTCCAACCCTGAAGTTTGGGGAAAATGCAAATGCTGTCCTTCACCAATTGAATACCATTCGTTTGCTTTGAATATGGAGCTCTCTAACGATCCACTAGCAACATCTCAACATTCTTCCCATCATCCATCATTTGCATCATCATTTCATTGCAGCTTCAACATCCATCATCACAATCATACAATTCATTCATTATTTATGTCGTATTGGGATCCAAACTATTTTTTTTAACCCAATATTTTAACGAGTCATGGGTGCCGGAAAGCAATCTGGCATAACATATTTGTTGTTTTGTTTATCAAATACTTAGCGTATAGTTGTTTTAGGAGGGGTCTCACATTCATTATTCTTACGAGACAAGGCTTCCTACTCAACACGAGGAGGTCGTGTTCGACGTTCGTTCTTGTGAAAGGATACGACTGCCAGATTTGAACGAGTCTGTCCCTAACTACGAAGCCTCCTCTTACCCGACCCAACAAGGTTACTTGGACTTTGGATACGACATTGAAAATTTTTACGCACAACAAGGGTATCTGGAGTACAGATACGGGAGTGAACCTTTTTACGTACAACAAAACCACGATTATGAAACCCGCCAACCCGAAAATTTTGTGTGAAACTAACGAGGTATAACATTCATTTAATTACATCATTTTTTATATATGTACATATGTAAGTTAACCTTACCACCGTTTCAGAATTTCATGTCTCCAAAGGAACTGAAAGATTAGGCACATGAGAATGGTTGTGCCATTATGACCCGACGGTTGAAGAAAATATTTTCCTTTTGTTATACGTACAAACTGATGTTATATATGATGTTTACGTAAAAAATTTTAGTATAGATGTTTTGCTTTAAAAAAAAAAACGCTACGTCTCGTATTGGTCAATACAAGGCGTATAAGAACAAAACCCACCCAAACCTGTCTAACTTTTGAAGAAAATAATACGTGTCTCGTATTGGTTCCATATTGGCCAATAGTGGCAGTTTCTGATTTTGTGGCAACCCTATACACCACATATTGGTCAATGCGCGACGACGAGTGTCCTAATAGTTTTGCGGAGGTGTGAATAGATTTACCCGTAATCAACAATCTAAATCACTTTTTAAGTTAGCATACTTTGTACTTTTGTAGGATAAGAATGCATGCATATAACCGAGACTTTTGGTTGAATAGTAGCCCCATTACTTTTAAATGAAAGGTAAAGGGTTAGAGTCTCGCATGAAATAAATTTTGTTTTAAGTTGAGCCATGAGATTTTTTTAATTGTGGGTTTCCTCTTTGATGGGTTGGGCTCGGTCACCACCTTCTCTTTTTCAAGTGAAACAATAATTCATTTATCACGATGATCCCAAATTAATTTTCGAGGCTTTGTCGTTACAAAAAATGCATGCATATGCGTGTGTTAATTTCAAGGAACACAAACATTATTGTTTCTGAATACTAATAGCTCAACATTCAAAACAAATTAATAAATGACATTTCTTTTTTTTTTTAACGGCCAACTAAGAACGCACGGGAACTCCGTATGCAGCACCTATTGGCGAAAGGTAGCTCCATCAGGCGGCCTAACCTGCACGGACGGAGCACCGCGCCCACCCGTCTCTTGTTCCAGGGAAAATCCGGCCCACAAACCCACCCAAAGGCACGACGACAACAAACCGTAAAATCTGAAGGGATCAGGAGTCGAACACATGACCACAAAGATCAAGTGTCTCTCCCTCACTTCCCGGTACCATTCCACCATAAGGTGGTAGGTTAATAAATGACATTTCTGTTTAGCCGTGCAATAAATCAGACATTTTATTAAAAAAAAATAGTGGAAGTAGTATTATTTAAATTGGAGTGGGATGAAAGTAATGAGAACAGATGAGCACATTACCCCACAGGTTTTTCAATCTATGAAGCAAAAGAACATGCTTCGTGCTTATCGCCATAATTTATGCTAAGTGTTGTTGGACAATCAAATCATTACCATACATGCCAAGTTGCCAACCACAACACACATTTATATATACATACATATATACACATATGATATTATTTGTTTACTAAACAATAAGAATACAAGAAAACAAAGAGCAACCCAAAATACCAAATAGATAATGTCCTATTGGCAATATGGTCACGTTACTTGCAATAATGAACTCAAAACTCAAACATCACAAGGTCTTTGAACACATTATTAATGTATGTCCAACCAAATAGTTAAGAGTTTACGTTCTACACGACGAAAGATTTAAATTTTGAAGTATGTATGAATCCGACGTCAAATATACCTGCAATTTAGTGCTAGTTCCAAATTTTCTATATCTTTTTCAATTTTATGCCATAAGCGCATAAACCTCGACTTTAAAACTTTACTAATGATCAAACAGTATTTAACTTAAATTTAGAAGGATAATTCGGTTCTTGTATGGTAAAAAAAAATCGAAGGGATTGCCTATGGGTGAACACATCCTTGACAATTGTTTTTTGTTGCGCCTCAACTTCAATGACAAGTAACACCAGCTCCGTTGTCTCACATATGAATAGATAAAGTTTCAGGGATCTTACACTCTATACTCATGATAATTGTATGAACAAATACCTCCAATATTAATATTCAAAATTTGACGTGGACTAGTGGTACCGAAGTGTTGAAAAAAGTGTTCATCCACAATTAGTAAGAGTTCAAAATCCAGTCATAAAAAAAAATATACATTTAGAGAGTTCGTGACTTAGCCGTTCAAAAAAAAAAAAAAAAAACACACACACATCCCATCCCTAAATATTTACCAACTTGAAGGACAAATTGATATCATCATGTTTTGTTTTATTTATATACAGAGCCAAAAGATATAAAGATTTTTAAAGTTTATATCAACAACTGCTAATAATGTATAAATAACTTATTTTAGCTTCAAAATTGTTCTATATTATATAAAAATAAATCCGTTTTGATTTTTTGTGTAAATCTAGCACAATATCTAATAAGGGTGTTTAGATGTATTTTCTGATTATTGTTATGATAATAATTACAAAAAAAAAAAAAAAAAAAAAACCCATCTAAACACCCCCCTTAGATCTAACAAACAATACACAAGATTAATTTCTGGAGTACCATTTATTGTATATCCACATCATTGATGATACTAACAACAAATAAATTAACAAAAAAAAACAAAATTATAAAATTATCAAGCAAAAAAGACAAGCATTACCCCTTTCAAGAACTTGTTGCTGCATTGTATGCTCACTGTTTTGATGGTGAAGAAGCCAAAGGAAGCACCTTTGAAACAGCTGAAACTTGATGACTTTGTTGACTCACACCATATTTGCCCTTACTTCCACTCATATTTACAAAACTACCCTCACTCTCCAACATTTTTTCACCTTCTAATTCCTTTATTCTCCTCCAAAGCTTCTCCTCTGCATCTCTTAAAAACTTAAATGTTGGTGGTGGTGAAGATCTCAATCCTTTACCATCAACTTCAAACAAAGGATTAATATTCAACCCATGTTGATTAAAATCATTAAACTTAAAACTTTCCATATCTAATAACTGTGACCCCTTTATTGGTGGTGAAGCTTGAGGTGTATCAAAATGTGCAATAAGATCACTCAAACTTCTTGTTCTTGAACCTTTTCTACTCTTTTCTGACTCCATATCCTCTTTAGTCTCTTCATTAATAGTTGTCAAGAACCTTGGTGGGCCATGGAGATTATGCAGCCTCATGAGTTCAAGATCCAAACTTTCTTCTTCTAAATCATTCAAAACATGATCTTGTACCATACCCATCTCTGATTCTTCATAATTTTCATGGGTTTTTTGTTGGTTTTGATTCTTTTGAAAGATTTGACCCTTTCCAACAAGAAAAATGAGTAGGGTATAATTGGAAGAAAAAGAAGAAAAGGAAGAAAAAGATGATTTTTGGTTTTCAATATCTAAATTAATTCTTCTTTTTTCCACCATAAAAGATAATAAACCTCTAATGCACATCCTAAGAGAACACATCCACATACAAAGCTTAAACCAATTTCTAAACCACTAAAAGTTGTCATTTTTTTTACCCTTTGAGAATTTAAACATCAAAGCTCCAAAAAGATTATATTTTTATAAAAAAAAATCTTTTGAATCTAAATTGAGCAAGTGAACACCATGAGGATGAAACAAGAAGGGACTATGATAAATGGTTAATGAAATTAGACACAAAAGGTTGATTTTTTGTTGATGGAATTGGAATGGAAGATTCTGCTCTAAAATAATTGAGAATAAATATTTTGATATTTAAAAAAAAAATTAAAACTTCACAAAAGCCAAGGGGATGAGGGTTATCTAACATGCAGAGTGTGTGTATGTGCTTAAAGCCATGGCTATTGAGTTTTTCCAGAGCTGAAAGAACTAAATCCAGGGCAGTGATGATATATTGGCTTGTAAATTATGCATTAGAAGTTGTATTTTGTTCTGAGTGTCAGGACTTTTGATCTGGAGAGAGGATGCCAGATTTTAATATGAATGATAACTAGATATTTGTCTGCAAATTAAGTATTTATTGTCGTTTTGTAAAATATTTGATAAAAATTAAATAATAGAAAAAAATAGAAAAAATATAAAAACACAACTCATCTGCATTAAATAATTCTTTCAAGGAGGAATTGGACAAATTCTAAATGACTACGATGTTAGGTCTTTCAAATGTGTTTGATATAGTGCCATTCTTTTTATCCGAGTAACAATCATGTGGACAGTGACGAAAAAAAATCTAAATTATAGACACATAAGGTAAAAATAATGTTTTGAAAATCAGAACAGATAATCGAAAAAACTGTTTAAACGGAAACCTGCAAACCAAACACCTCAACTTGTCAATGATCAATGAGTTGTCGCTCAACTGGTATTGAAGGGTAACCGAAGATTTGGGTTTAAAATTAGAGGTCTTAAGTTTGAATTCCATCTCAATCGGGTTTTACCGTAGTGGGTTTTTGGACGGCGGGTTTTCTTCAAAACTGAAGATTGTGGGCTTGGGCTACCTAGGGCTATCTACGATCGCGTACGTATGCGGCCGCCTTTAACCATTAGGTTATTGCAGGTGGCCGGACTTTTGTTCGTTGGTCGTTAAAAAAACACCTAAACTTGAAACGCTTGAGCCTCATGAATGTAATTATAGATGTGTATATATTAATGTTTGTATATATTAATGTTGATTATCCACCCTACGCTCGGCCGCCGTGCTTGTTTTTGGCTTGGAGGGTTGAAAACATGCCTGCGTTGATCTTACAGGTGTATCCCCCTAGTCGGGTTTCAGCAAAATGGGTTTGTGGCCGAGCAAGCGGTACTGAGAGCAGAGTCAAAGAAGGTGGAAAAGCATGCAAAAGCTTGTGAGGATAATCATCATGCCTTCGTTCCCTTGGTGTTTGACACTTTCGGCTCATTGGCGCCGGAGGCAATTCGGTTCTTAGCAAGAGTTCAGCGGGTGGTTTACAGTAACTTTTCGACCCCCAGGGGTGAGGCTTTATTTTCAGTAGATTACGGTTTTTTATTAAGAAAGGGGTGGCAACGCAGTTTGTTGCTCGTCTACCTGTTATCCTTATTTAATTTACCCTTTAACTATTAATGAAAGTATTTAAATTAAAAATAAAATAATTAATGTTGTGTATTAGTGTTTGAAGCTTTCTTTTCTTTAATTTTACATTACTGTATTATTTAACTAAAATCAATCAATAAATATTAATGTTTTCCGGCTTTTAAGAAACTATATTTAGACGGCACGGAGTGAGGCGGGAGGGGCTACCACCGCGGGAACACCGCCCTCTAAGGGTGTGGAGGAGTGGGCGGGGGAGGACTGGCGTGGGGGAGGAGAGGAAGCCACGTGGCTTTGTCTGGTTGGCCGATTTTTTTTTTAACTTTAACACAATATAATATTATTTCTTTCACCCCCTCCCCCCCCCCCCCCCTTCCACTCCCCACAATTCCCCCCCCCCCACATGGGTCCCACAAGTGCCACATGACGCTTCACCCCCCCTCCCCCCCCTCCACTCCGTGTAGTCTTAACTAAGGATTCCATCTATTGTCAGAAGCATTAAAATTTAGAGTCAAATTTAACTTGATCGGATCTCGTTGGGTCGGTCAAAAATAATGAAAATAAGTAGTAAAGTGTAAGTGAGTTGTCTTTACAGGGAATTGGTGAAAAGAGTAGTTTTGTAACTTAACTAGTAAAGTTAACGTCTACTTGATTTGTTGTTTGTTTTAGAATTTTAAGAAAATGAATTTAAGAAGTTGTAAACAATAATACTGAAGAAGTAATCCCCTCTAGTTTCCGGTTCAATGATTCATTTTACCCTTGTTTAAATGAGTGGACACTACCTAAACATAGTTTTGTTGAACGGTTTAAGTTAAGTGATAATCAAACACAAGTTTTTAATACTAACTCGTACAATTCAATTACCTATGAGTAACAACTACCCTCCCGTTAATCAAACTACTCACGATGCAAGAAAACCGAATGTGAATGACTAAAAGATAAGCAATTGCACAAACGTGACTTGTTTAAATAACTCTGACCACAATTTCAAACAATTAAAAGATAATCCATAACCAAAGTAAACAAGAGTTAAAGTTTCACAAATAAACCAGGCACCCGGAGGTGATTACAAGATGTTTAGCCGCTCATAGTAACAAGAACCGAATCAAAAGTTTGAATAATAATACCGAACATGTTGATGAGAATTGAAAGTATTGATGAATGATAATGAATAATGGTGATTTAAGCACCAAATTGCTCCAAAGGATGATGTTTTTTCGTCAATGGAGGCTGATAACATTAGGGTTCAATAATATTTTCTTATAACGCAATAAAAACAAACTTTCCATAAAATTCTCAAAAGGCCGCCGCCCCCTACGGCCAGCATAGGGGGGGGGGGGTTACGGCTGTCAAGTGCTGATTGTTTCCTTGTGATTTACTAGCTCGTCGTACCCTACTGCTGACATGATGACCCTTGCGGTGGGCAGTCACTGATTATTTCTTTCTTGATTCCCTTCCAGCCGCCGCCCCCTGCGGCTGTAACCGCTTGGGTTACGGCGGGTGGTCTCTGGTCATCATATTATTGTTTGTTGCTTGTTCAATCCTTGTAGACCTGCCCTTAGTAGCCTATGACCAACATAAAGAGTGTTACAGCTAGCACAACTAAACTCCATTCTTCACACATGAATCTCATAACCTACAACCACATCACCGCAAGCTATGGCGCTTCATAAACATCATCATAATCAACTTATACATTGCGTTCTTGATCCGAACAACTTCACGAACTCATTTCTTCTCATCCATATCCTTCTTAACTTCGTTTAGCCACACAAAACATCCCAAACATTTCCACATCTTCGGTTCATCATCTGAACTCAATTTTATCCACGTTTAAGCTTCCAAATCCATCCAATTATGCCGTTTATTCTACAATCACACGTACTTGCGTAGTTATCACATTCAAAGCATATAAACAATCAAACGACATTAAAAACACATAATTAAGCATCTTAAATGCCATGATTGACCCCGTTTATCAATCAGACATGAAATGAGAGAGAGTCTTCAACAATTTGTAGAAAAGGTTCGGATAAAGATTCGGAGGTCAAAGTAAGCCTGTATACATGGTACAATTTAGAGCCAATTTTAACTCGGTCGATTGGAACATGTGATATTATTTTGATTTACCGTGTAATGTTCTTGGTTTTTGTTCTAACTCCTTGCTAGAATTTATACATTTTTTTTAATCATAAGACTATGTGGTGTGGGGGGCGGCCAAGGCCCGTCGACCACGTCCAGGCCCAGCCAACCCCCGCCGCTCCGAACCCGGCCAAAACGGCTACTTCTGGACGATGTGGCCGTTCTCATTGATTGGTGGGTTTGAAACTGTGGGACCCTAATTTAATATTATAACCGTTTGCATTAATTTTTTTTTTTTACCATTTATCCCATTATAAAAACCCACCTATTTTCCAAACAATTTTTACAAACCATCCTCTATTCTTCTCTAAATCTTTACCTTTTTTTTATATAAAATCCACCAAAAACCAAAACCCTCTTCTATAAAATGGCTTGGACTAACGATAACGAGATCAACTTGGTGACGACCTACATTAATATCAAAGGGTCGACGGACGAAGAAGTAAATTCGGCTTCTCTTTGGAACAACGTTTTGGCGGAATACAATTGTATAAGCCAAACAAATCACCGTACCGCTGATCAACTTATTAGTAAGTGGCGGACTATACAAAGAAGGTGTATGAGGTGGAACATCCTATTTGAAGCCACGATGGAGGCGAACCCTGGTCTTACCCACCAAGCGGCAATCCAACTCACACAAGAAGACCATCGGGCTGCTCACGGGGTCGAATTCAGCATCATCCATCTTCTCGCATGGCAATTGTTGCGTTTTTTAATTGGCGATTGGTAGATGTTTTTTAAGCTTTCGGTTTTTTTAAAAAAAATTGTAGGTTTCGGCAAGTTTTTTTTATTATTTATTTTTCGGGTTTTTTTTAGGTTTCGGTAATTTTTTTATTTTTAGATTTCGGTGTTTTTCTTTAGAGGGTGTTTGGGATTGAGTTACAAAACAGCTTATTGACTTATTGGCTTTTTGAAAAAGCCAATAAGTCAATAAGCTGTTTGTCTACCACAAAATACCACAAAAGCACTTTTTGTTTTGGCTTTTTGATATAGGTTAAAAAGCTGTTTTCAAAAAGTCACAAATCCTGGCTTTTGGCTTTTGGCTTTTGACTTTTAGAAAAAAATTACAAATTTATCACCTATACAACCAATATTCACAATAAGTTAAGCGAAACACTTAAAAAATAACAATCTATTGACTTTTTGACGTTTCCCATCCCAAAAGCTAATCCAAACACTTTTTTTAAAACTCCTTTTCAAAAAGTCATAAGCCAATAAGCACTTTTGACCAAAAGCACTTTTGCATTTCCAAACTCAATCCCAAACACCCTCTTAATGTCTACTTCATTGTATTTTTTTTAATGTTATGAGACTTTTTATGTTATTTATTTTAATTATTTACTTATTTAAAAATTAAAAAATAAAAAATAAATGATGGCCAATAGGAGTGGAGGACTACTCAAGGAAGACTACCCTCACATCCTTGAATAGTCTTCAAGTTGTCTAAAACCAAGGATGACCCACTTTTTACTGACGTGGCGGCTAGACTTCCCAAGTCTTACGTCAACCACACCACATAGTATATCATCTTTGCTTTTAAGAAATCAATACGTTAAAAACATATAATGACTAGGCTTGGTGATTCTTTTAGATAATCTCAAACAAATCTATAGTCGCTTTCAAACAAGGGTGTATGGTGAAACTACATATTATTATCAATGAATAGGTGTTTTACACTTAAAATTGCTTAAACTTTTCCCAAACAAAGTTTCACTAATAATTGAAAAGCTTCTTAACGGAAGGAGGTGCGCCACCTTGATGTACCCTATTTTTTCTAATTTACTGTCACTTTGCCACCCTAATTCACTACCATTAAAACACTAACTTTACTAACCTAAAATGTTTATTTAAAATAAGCATATCAAAACATTCAATTAACATCCTATTAAATAAAATTAAAAGTACATTAATTGCCCAGTGGAGTGGTAGAATTACTACCCTAAAATGTTTATTTAAATAAGCATTTAGTTAAAATAAAACCAAAACATTCAATTAACATCCTATTAAATAAGATTGGAACAAGTGGTGTGCATTCGAGCTGTAACCTGATTTGTAATAGTCTGTAATAGATTCGGATGTAATTGGGCTAGGATGAGCGATTTATAATAATCTGTAATGGGTCCGGATGTAATTGGGCTGGGTGAGCAATTTCGATTTACATAACCATCTAGCATCTTGCTAATGGTTGAACATGTACATATTGGGCTCTTGGAATAAAATGACCTTTGCCATTCAAAAAAAAAAAAAACATCCTATTAAATAAAGTTAAAAGTACATTAATTGCTGGTGGAGTGGTAGAGACAAATGTCTCTTGAAGGAAAGGTTATGGGTTGGAGTCCGAAGGGTGTAAAAAACTAGATGTAAAAAGGGTGTGAGAAATTAGTCATTAAAAAAGTACATTAATTTAAAATAAAAAATATAAAAATACACGAAAGACAAGTTAAAAATAAAACATGGAAATAAAACTAAACTACTCATTGTCTTCGTCCTCATTTTAATTTCAATTTTATAAAAACAAATAAACTAAATTAAAAAAAACATTTAAATTTAAATAAAACAATAACATTACATAAAAAAAAAATACTAGAAGTAATAAGGCTAAATTAAAAAATATATTTACTAAGGTTATATTTTTGCTTGATTTGTGTTTTCTTTTCTTCGTACATTTGTCTTTCGGGACCGACAAGGTGATCGATATTCATAGGAAATTCCGTTGTAGGGTCCGTTTAGGGTATAATGACGATGTTTTTGCAGTGGAAATTGAGATGGGGATATAACATGCCGGTTAATAGATGTGTGATGCCGCTAGGTCGGGTGATATATCCATAATTTGTAGATTACGGTTTTGAAGCAGACTAAGATTCGATGTTTCAAGTTGGCAAAATGAGTTGTTTGGATCAAAGTTACGGTTGTTTAGACTCATTTTTTTTAGTTTATAAATTTTAGAGTGGGGTAGAAGAGATTTGTAAAAAAATGTTATAAATAAGGTTTGATTTATATTGTAAATTATTAAATAAAATTTTTAATTTTTTTTAAAGTCTAGCCGTTAACGGCTACATTGCATCCACCAATCATCATCGGCCACACCACCCCTCATATGCCCTGCGTAGGTGGAGATCCTCAAGCCCAGCCCCACGTCTGACCCACGCCATGATATGGGGCGATGTAAGTGAAATGGAGAGACTTTACTCCCCCTCCCCTTTACACCACCACACTGATTGAAGCTTAATGAGGGCCGGGCATCAATTTTTGGGTCAGTAGTATAAATTTCCCTGGTTTTATCCAAAATTTTTGTATTTTTTGATTCCGGCCCGCACCGATTTGAAAAAAAAATGTATGTATTTCAATTTTCAGGAAATTAGACCCAAATCCCCAATAAGACAGCCCAAGTATACATGACTACATGAGCATTCTAAAAAATGGTTTGGGCCTTAAATGCTCCGTGAGGCCAATTAGAAGGGCTCACTGACCAACCCAACTGAAATAAGTCAATAACGGAACTACAGTGTTTTTAATTTTATTTTCTACTAGTGGAAATGCTCGCGCGTTGCTGCGGGTATTTATGTTTTTTGAGCATCGTTGCGTGACAGGTTTTGAATAATTTATTTATAAAATTAATTTGTTAATACAACTAATGTATCAATTCACATAGAACAATTGAGTATAAACAAAAGAACTATGTGATGTTTCATCCGGTTTCTTTGTTATGTTAAGCCCTAATTTAAATAATGCTTTGTTGACCCATGATGTTTCCTCACGTGAATGATAAATCAAAGAAAACGGCATCAACCAAGATCAAGACAAGTAAAACAAATTAACTAATCCTACAAAATTTTCACTCTGCAATTAAGTTCCCTTTTGGTGTAAGCAAACTAAACCGTCCAGCTTCATATTGGGTAAGACCATCTTTACCATGTGGTAGGCTTGTCAAGACTATGAGAAGTGAAGTAAGCAAGTTCATCTAGTTAACAAAATAACAAGTCCATGTAAACATAACTTTAGCATAAACCATTTCATTAAAAAAAAACTAAATTATTACCGTTTATATTTTGAACAAGAAAAAGGTTTCGGGTCAACACGTTCATATTTTAATATTATAGTACACATATCTTCATATATGGACAAGATGCACAATCACCATGAAGAGACCACCCTTCACTACTTGCAACACCAGGTATTACATAGACATTTAAACCATCATCCAATTTTGGGCCTGTGGATGACTTTTGTTTAACTCTGGTCACTGAATCTGAAGAAACTGGAAAAACTATCTCCACACTAACTTTCCCTGTGCTAGAAGAGGATTCTGAAGAGCATAATAATTGACGAAAAGCTGCAACGATGGAGGTCACCATTCCTGACTCTGTTCCTAATGCAAACTGAAGATGATCATCAATGTTTCTATCGAGTGCCTCTTGTACCGTACTTTTTATAAAATCTAGTATGTTATGGGTGGACCCCACCACCCCCATCCCTCTTCGTTTAGCTTCCATGGCTAAAGAGAACATTTCCCCAGGGACTTCAAAATGAGCAGTAAGAAATGCATCGCAATACATGTCCTTAATCTTTTCCACAACTTCGTGCCCAAAGAGACGATGCACAATGCATGTTCCATGCTGACACAAACAATTCAATGTAAGAAAATTAAAATTTCAAACTGAATTACCTGAAAATAATGCAGTCGAGGTAACAATGAGTTGATTGAGTTTCTCCTATGTTATGGATGTATCTTGGCTATTTTCTTTCATCTGTCATGAATGTCATCTGCTGAAATAACTCAATTATGTTTGCACCCATGTAGGAATCCGAGCCATACCATATATTCAAGTTTGGTACTTCAGCAAAGGCCTTGTAAAGAAAGCAATTACAATAGGGTAGCATTTAGCTAAATGAAAGACATACTGAAAATCTGTTACCCAGATGAGAATGAGAATGACAAAGAACCTGTAAGATCGTTTGTACGACATTAGAAGAAGTACATGTAATTGTAGGCACAAGTTCGTGTGCGTGAGTTTTCGTTTCTAAAGAAATATTAATGTAGACAACATGCAAGGAAGGAGAGGAATTAGAAGCTTCAGAGAGATAACTCGTGTATGCAGGGCTGGATGCAGCATCAGCGAGTGAGCAGATGATTTGCTCATCGGACATCCTGTACACACCAACCTGCAGTAACCTGATGCAAGTCACTCAAAAAATAAATTGCAAAACATTAAAAGTCTAATCCTTTTCATATAGTTTGCTACCTCTTTGATCATACCAGTAATAACAAGAATCTCTAAAAATGTCCAGAACATCACAAAGAATAGACCTTAACCCAAATTGACCCATAATTTGGCTATTAAATATAAAGTTATGGTGAATGTATCAAAGTTTACACTAAAATGTCCCAACATCACAAATAATAGACCTTAACCCAAATTGACCCATAAGTTTGGATATTAAAATATATCAAAGTTAACATTAAAATGTCCATAACATTAAAGTAATGGACGTTAATCCAAATTGACCCATAAGTTTGGATATTAAAATATATCAAAGTTAACATTAAAATGTCCATAACATTAAAGTAATGGACGTTAATCCAAATTGACCCATAACTTTGGGTATTAAAATATAAATTTTAAGTCATAAATCCACATTTATATTTTAAGGGGCATATAGACCTTGATCTTGATCCATATGCCGACACCGCCACCAGCGCTGCTAGACATATACAGATGGTTGCGGCGCCCCTAATGTGTTCGAAAACCCGTGTCATCGTTGCTGCTTGAACCGTAGCTGCCATCAAATACAAGCACCACCATTGGAGGTCGTAGCCTCGATGCTTCTCTCTCTATTCCTTGTGCACTTTCTTTTCTTGTTATCTCTGTCTCTCTCTGCAAATGAAAAGAAGCACAAACAAGCACATTCTAAATTTGAGAGAGTGTTCGTGTATGAAATAGTACAATACAAGATCCGTAAACATTTAAAGTTGAAATCAAAATCAATAAGATATTAAATAAAACTAAAATTAGCAAACCAAAAATAGGTTAGGAGCGCATAATGTGTGGTTGGTGAAACACCAAAAAAGAATAAAATTAAGAAGAAACAAATAAAATCTAATTTAACACACATCCTGAGTAGAGATCTTCAATTAGCTGATGCTGAAATGCCTTTTCTGCTCATCACACACAAAATTCGAAACAAAAATCAAACATATAATCCAATAGATCAACATCCATTCATGATTTGACCATATCCGCAAAACATAAAAACTCACATAAACGCACAACCAATCCCAAAGACATAAATATAAGCCATATAGTTTTATAAATAACGCGAATTAACCAACATCATACCTGATTCAAAGAAGATTGAGGGGAGGGCTAATCATGTTCCTTTTTCCCTTCCGTGAGTACCTTATGAACAGTATGAACGATTAGTGAAGGTGATTGAGAGTTACCTGTTTTTCATTTGCTAATTTGGATGAATCGTAAAAAAGTAACACACATTTGGATTTATGAGAGAGAGAATTTAATATCCCTAAAAGTTGGGCAAATATGTGATTGAACCTTCTTTGTAAGACGGTTTCAGAGTTAGATTGATGAATTAAATGGCTAAATCATTAATTCCCGACTGCTGAGAAGGTAACTGCTTAGCCAATAACATTGAACGCAAATGAAGTTTCCCCTAACCTGTTCAACTGGTCAACTAACGTTTTAGTGTGACAATTACATTCTGACAAACAAATTTATCATTGGGGCAAACCTAGAAAATATGATCTAAAACTTATGTCAAAGAACTTGGATCAGGTTAGTATATATCAATATGAGTTTTAATTTGAATAAATGATGATTAAAATCTTAGAAGGTTTACCTGAAATTTTGATTATGAAGGAGGAGACGATAACTGGACGACGGCGGTGGAGCTAGTTGGGGTTGGGTTGTTTACAGCAGCAACCGGAGATGACAATGATCGCTGTAAAGGAAAGATACAAAGAGGAGAAGGCTACCACATTGCCGCTGGTGAAAGTCGGTAGTGGTGATGTGATGAGGGGTTTGGTTGGGTTGGAAGTGACGTTGTGGATGGGTGCAAACAATCCCATAGCCTGATAAATATTTGCAATGGACGAACGGGACCGAAGTACAGGTGAGAATTGCCAGTGGAAATGATGAAAGTGTGATGACATTGAAGAAAGAAAACACATGCCTGGTATATCCATGAAACTAGGGGTATAAAGGGAAGAAAGGGGGTAAAATTTAGGGATTTATGTTTGTGCCCTTTGGAATACCATCTTAAAATGAGATGATGAAATTACCTTCTTATCCATCTCTCATTCTTAATAAGGTAACAAACATAGATATACCTAAAGAGCCCGAGCGCCCCGCCCAAGGCCCAAATATCCAGGGGCTATTTTTTTTTTTTAAACTTTATATATTTTCTATAAAAAGCCCAATAACAAGCCCAAATTTTAAACTCATTTTAATATACAAATATAACTAGTATTTACCCGCCGCCGCGACACGCGGCGGCACATGACGGACTGCGTATGGGTTGTGTTCAGGCTGGCGTTACGTGTTCATCATCATCGTTTTGCTCACCATAGACGGCGGCCCGCCAAAGGCGGATATCGTTTCCTGCACCTATACCCGCCGTCGGCATCGGAAGGGAGGCAGCAGTGGCGTTGGAAGCGGAGGTCGTAGCGGTGGAGTAGTGGAGGTGATGGCGGTGGAAAGGGTGGTAGTGTCGAGGTGGTAGCAGTGGACGTAGCGATATGTCGGAGCTGGTGGAGGGGCTACGTGAATGTGTGTAGTGTGGACATGAAGGCTGGATTGATCATGAAGCATGGATTGATGATGAAGGAAGCCGGTGGACCAAAGATGGACTGATCATGAAGGAAGTGGAATATAAAAAAGAAGTTGGAACTTTGGTTTTTACTTTTAAGGAGAATACGACATTGAGAAATGGTTTTGTGAGGGACATATAAATAGGAACAGGCAACCGGGTAAACCGGTTACCCACACGCAGAGGAGGGTGATACTCTTTAAAGGACGAAGCTTCAAGATTTTGTACGAATTGATACAGTGCCGGGACTCTCACATAGAGGATTTACATTTAATATACTAGTGGGAATGCCCGCGCGTTGCTGCGGGTGCTTTTTTTTATTGCATCGTAGTTGTTTTGGGGTTTATGGTGTGGGTATGGCGTTTATGAATGATTCGTTATGGTGACATGACGTAGGTAGGAAGCAACAACCTCAAGAACAAAAGTATATAAACACATCGGTGTTTTGTCCAGTGATCATACTCTCAAGTTATTTGATTATGCCGTTTAGTGTCTCACGAGAGTGGTTACGTTCGCTTAGTCCCTAAATTCATTTTCTCAAGTCATTTACTGTCCCACGGGACTGGTTACATTCACTTGGTCCTTAAATTCATGGTCAAATATTGCAAAAAATTTAAATGTGGGAGTGCATATCCAAGTCTTTTTATGGCATCTCATAGTTTTTGTAGCTTCAATTTTTATGTTTTAGTATCATACAAATCTAAAACCATAGGTTTTCAAGCCATAGTACGCCAAAAATAATCATTTTCATTGTTTCTCTTAATTTAGTAGCTTTGTGTTTCTGTTTCTAGTGTTGTCTGTTTGTCACATGTGTTTGTGGAGCCGGAGGTCTCTCTGGAAGCAGCCTTTCTATCCACAAGGATAGGGTAAGGTTTGCCTACATCTCACCCTCCCCAGACCCTACTCTTAGCATTGCTAATTGTGGGATTTACTGGTAAGGTGGTGGTTGTTGTTGCTGCTTATAGAAAACAACAGTATTGTATTTAACAAAAAATAGAAAGGGCATTGAAATGTACCCTTTGACAAAGGTATTTAGGTCTTAGCTGATCACCAACTCCCATGAGATCCAGAACCATCCAACCATTCTTGAACAGAGTCAATGATATTCCTCTGGTCCATCACGTTTCTTCCTGCTACAACACCAACGATGGAACCCCAATCTTATAATAAAACAACCCTAACAACCTAATCAATAAAATTGATGATTAATCTATTTTCAATACTAATAAAATTAGAAAATTAAGTTACCTATTCTTAGGGATATGCATATACAACCTTCATTTTACTGCACGAAACAAACTTCATTCTGGTAAACATCACTTAAATGCTAAAAACGTCACTGGAATCTATTTAAAAACAAAATTTTAATTGTATATCAAACTCATTTGTGTTGGTACCAATTATAGTTTGCACTTTTAGAAAGAAATCACGTTTTAAATAGCAACTAAGTTTAATACGGATGCTTATCTAGTGATACATTAACTAACATTGTTACAATCAAGAAAAAAGCCTGCAGTTCATGCAAACTGAAATCAAATATTGACAGCAGTTACTTTAGTTACCAGGCGCCTCAGAACACGGTCTTCATCATAGAAATGGCATATCCTATTGCCATCTACATCTCTTCATCGTTGCCATCACCTATAGCACAATAAAAAAATTAGAACTAAAATTAAAATAAAAAACAAAACCTTAAACACACAACACATGGACAGCTCATATGGTTATTCATGTCAAGGACACCATATATTTAAACCATATACCCGAACATGATGCATTTAACCAGTTCATTTAATTGAGTCGAACATATTTCCAAATTAGTCAAAATGGGCTGACATGCGGTAACATGGTTGCAGTAGAGGTGTAAATGAGTTAAATGGGCTTCAAACGGTTCGTAAGTATCGACATGGTGCAAAATATGACCGTGATCCTATCTAGTATCTTGGTCCTGAAATCTGATACTTATTACTTAGAAACAATGTTGACTTTTCACAATCAAACTGTATTTAAACTAATTGCTAGAGAATCACCTCCCTTATGGTGAATTATACACATTCTATAAAGCTTATCTCTTATAATTAAATGATGAAAGCAACAAGTAAAAGGGAACTGATAAAAAAACTGGTGGGCAATTCAATCTTAATATCAAAATTCCTAGACTATGACCAACAAGGACAGGTTCTTAACAATAAGAAAGACTAAAAATATAACCATGCATTGAAAAAATAATATGTTGAGAAATTTTTCCTGAAAACCTTGAGACTTTGCACCAAGAAAATAGAACAGTTGGGGGCCCACACAAAGACAACGCACATTAACACCACCATACCATTCAAAGTTATAGTCATATGCCAGTTCTGTTCCAACAGCAATGTCTTGGGTTGCAAAAATCCCAACCCTTGTTTCCCCCAAAACCGTCAACTTCCCTGTCTCACAATGGTTGGCTGCAACCAACAAGAAACATAGTTAATCCACCAGTAGACGGGACCCATTTTGGACAAGTTGGGTAACGAGTCAAAGCAGATAATTTTTATATTCGTTGAAAACATATTACTTGTTATCCGAAAACTATTACTTTTCATAAATAATTAGCGTGCAATATGATACCAAAAATATATAACTTCAATGACAATCTCATCTTTTTTTTATAGATGTACGAGGATTTATGCATACATTTTGAGCAACATTCTCATTTTGACATGTTACCCGTTTAGTGTTAATACTTAATGAGTTTACCGGTTTGACCCGCTAATCTTTGTTTTAAAAAGTGCTAGGCGTACAAAAGCGACGATGTTTAAGCGCATCGCGCAAAGCGCAAAAAGCGTGGAATTTTCGTACCCGAAGCGCACACTAATTATATAAAAAAAAAAATTTATATAGAGTTTTTAGCTTCATTTACCCAAAATATAGCTATAAATAAGTAAATGAGTGGAAAGTGCCACCTCTAATCATTAGCTTTTGATAATATTGTGTACTAAGTTCAAGCAATGTAACTTACCAGGAGTGGTTAATGAATCTACCAAGACTTCCTTTCCTGGTAGCATCAATATAGTAATTGGCATTAAGATAGATTATATATGCATCCCTTAGACCTGCATCCAGATCAAAAGTAGTAAGCAATAGCTAACCTATTGATTGGTTCTTATTAGAGGAGGGCAAAACGGTAGTATGGCTGTGTGGGAAACGGTCAAAATGCATATCTTCGTATGCTCTGTAACACTTATTGTCCACAAAATGTTTAGTTTATTTATGGATAATTACTGAGTAAAAAATGATTAGAAGTTATTACTTTGATAACAATCAAATTTTTAGGCGACTTTTAACCCATTCTACTATTCTAGTCCTTTCATTGTATATGTATGGCGTGGTAGAGATGAAAAATAACCCATAAGTAAAAAGGTCGCAACTGCCACCTTGTACCTTGAGCTTCATAGCTTAAGATCTGAGCTTTGCTTCATATGAAGAGATTACTTTTCCACAATATTCAATAATGAACGTTCCAGCCTAATCAAATGAGGAAAAAAAAAACAGAAACAGGTAGAACATTAATATATAAGAAGTTTACGTAATTCATCATAAAGATTAATCTATCCCGAGAGAAACTTACTTCTGAAAGTCGCCATAACGAAAAGCTATAAAACTTAAATCATATTTATCTATGGACCATATATGGAAAGCTATGCAAAAGTTTTTGTTATATCAACTTAAAAATAAAAATATCATCGTGAGACATAGTTGTTACTAGCGAGCATAGCACATAGCATAGCAGGCATGTAGGGCATCTTTTCCTCTATCAAGCCTGACAAAAAAAATAGAAACTTATCAAAGAAAAATGTGTATACCTGGTCATATCCACCCAATTTAATGACAGACCTCCATAACCTATCACGAAAAGTAGAAGAATAAAAGTTAGTCTTCGCCTTGTAGTTGTTGTTGGAGTTTGAGATGTGTGTATAGCGTTTGTGGGTGATTCGTTATGTGGATGTGAAGTATGAGGCAACGACAAGTTGTGGTTGGTGTAAGCAATAAACACAAGTTATAAAAATTTGAAATTCATAAATATAGTTTTTAAATATTGTAATCTTGAAAAGATATCTATAGAATTAAGTAAATCAAAAGATACCATAGTTAATTGCAGGAAAATCCAGGTTCTTGCCTATAAAGGGGCTTTGTCTTAATAATAAAGCGACCCTGCAACAAAAGAAATTAGAATGTCATCTCATTTTCTTTTAATATAATAATTTAGGAGGTTTTGTGCATTAAATACACACTTTATGCGACTTTCAACCAAAACTGACCCGTTTCCGTTTTAGCAAACATTTTATTATTAGTTATTTGTCCTTTCAGAAATGAACTGGCCAAAATTGGCACTTCAGTATAACTAATCTTGCCACCAATTTCCTCTAGAGGCACTGTGCATATGATTAGGATCATCTTTTCCGACCACTTTCTTGAACTATAAACATGAAAGTAACCATAACTTGAACAAAGGGGCTTGTTTTCTTTCTTAATAATATCAAAATGAAAGCTATACTCACTTTAGAATATGACTGTGAAGTCAGGTCACTTGAAGAACAAACATACATATCTTCTTGTCCCCCATAATATAAAGATGAACTAAGGGGAGACGAGTCAACTCTCTTCTGAAAGACTGACCTCCTCTCCATGTTCATCACAGTACTGTTTGCACTTGCAGTATTCTTCGCTACATTCTCAGTTGATCAAGAATATATTAATAAAACATTAGCATTTCAAGATTTAGGATCATAATGTTAGTTAATTACAACGTAAGGCAACACATCAGACTCCACAACTCAACACAAATATAACATTTTAAGCCGATAAAAAAAAATAATTTTTACCTGAAGTTCCATGGGTGGAAGTCCACACCTGGCTCTACGAGGTCTCTTTTTGCATCTGTCCAGTGAACTTTGAAGAATTCGGGTTTCTTGACAATATCTAAATAGATAGAAAAAAACATTTTTTGCTCGATAAACCGATTGTGAGCTTAACCACAAGATAAATTACAAAACGGTTGCCCATGAAACTTTGGAGGCTTAAATTCCAAACTTTTTTCCTTATAGTCAACTTCCACCTCTTCTAGTAAATTGAACACCATGAAAATAAAGTCTGATTATGAGTTTGAAAGATGGTTTAGTTAAAATTAACCTGATATTTATTTGGAGATAGGAGGTTTGAGTAGTTGTGTTTTATTGAAATTTATACATAGCAATCAACTAATCGTCAAACTAATTAATCCTAAACATAGTATTTTACCATTTTGAGTGATCGTAAATACACGAGAACATAGATGTCGGCAAATTCTTTAAGGGACAAATATTTTTTGTTGGAGAATATCTCCATTCTGAACCATTCTAAGACCAATTTTGTTCTCTCTTGGTAGCTTGTAACCCTGGTGCATTCTTCTTTATAATGAATCTGCAACAAACAAGGAAGCACATGAGGATGACTAAAAGCCCAACACTAAGCCTGGAAAATGAGCAGGCCAGGTCAGGTTAAAAACGGGTTTGGGTCAAACTGGCTTTGGGTCAAAACTAAAGCAAAGAATCACTGTCTGAATTGAGAACCCTTTTTAATTTTCCACTCATTAGAAGTTACGAAAGAAAACAGTTTTTTTTTCTTACCCATTTATATGGTTTGCTCTTTGTTTTTAGCAAAAATGACCAAAATATCTGGAAAGATTGAAGTTGGCGTCACTTGAGGAAAAGCCACGGAGACATCCGGTGCTGGATGATTAAAATACCAGCTCTTTAAATCATTGTTCAGGTCATCTGTGTGAAAAAAAAAGTTACAAGATATAATAAACATAGAATGCAAATACACTATGAATGATAGAATAAACACTAATTCATGATTACATAACATAAAAACAAAAGAGTTTAGTGATGTTAATAAACATAACTGTGCATCAAGATTAGGCTTAATACTATCTATAAATTTGTAGGTGTATAGAGCGAACCAACAATGAAAAATCAATAACACACCATGATAACAAATTATTGTGTAAACCAACATTAAAATCATGGTTGCTAAATCTAAATTGAAAAATCAAGAAATCTGATGTGTACCACATTGAATAAAAAAATATGAAATTAATACCGTTTGACATCCCAGTTTGCTTCCGTTTCCCTGTCTTTTTCGTCTTTAGTGAGTCAACAAGAAAAGCTCTGGTCGCAGCGGTGGTTGGTGGTTGGCGCAATGGTGGTGTCTTGCCGGAATTTCTTCGCAACGACTCGGAGTTCAAAGAATCCCCAAACAAAATTACTTAAATGAGAAAATTGATAGAAGTACTCACTGTCGAGAAACGCGTATCCAGTTCCTTCCTCATATCATCTGATGAAGATCCTGCAAAATCCAATCACGAGCAATAAAAACCCCCACTAAACATCGGTAACATTAATCAACATAAAATAAACCCCAAATCATATTGGTTTAATAACGTACACACACAATTAAACTAAACCCTAAAATCAATTGGACCAAATAAGCAAAAAAAGACAATCAAAATCATGTAATCAACAAGCATCATTTACGTTGTTTACCTGTTTTGTGGTTTGTATACAGATGAGTGGGAGGAGAGACCTTACAAATACATATGAGGATTTAGGATTGAATGAAGATAGCAGGTATGTGCAAGTGAATGGACAATGACCGAATGAATTGAATAATTTTTCTTCTTGATCATTGATTTCAAAAACGTTTTGTGTCGATTCATAGGTATAAGGGTACTAATGTAAAATTGTATTGATATTGTAAAGGGTGAGGATAATGAAATGTCTATAATACCCTCCTAATTGTCTTAATTGTCACCAACATCCCTATAATGCCCTTAAATATGATGCTTAAATATGTTGTACATGTTGCTTCTTAAGTTGTACAAAAATGAAAATTACTATGTTAGTCATCACTCCTCTTTAATAAGATAATATAGATATATATATATATATATCTTAAAGGGCTAAATTTTAGATAGTATTTATATAGTCATTTTTTTCTTTGAGAGTGTTGCGCATTAAGTAATTTTAGGAAAAAAAGTTTAAAAATAAAATAGAATTTTTCTCTCTCATGTTTCCTCCCATAATTTTTAAACGTTAATATCTTTTATCTACGAGATTTTTTTAAAAAAAATTGCACCAAATTAACGAACATTTTATTATCTTTTCAACGAGTACCATAGTGCTATATAAAAAACGAAGAAAAAAAACTATTTTTTTGTGGGGTTTTGTTCATAAAGGAAAAAAACTTGTGTTCAAGTAATTCATTAATCTTGTATAGGCAAGTCACTAATTATATTCAAACCAGTAAATATAAATTCTATTTTCAACCAGAGCAGAATATTTTACTAGAGTTATACATTGTTTTATGTTAGGTATCAATATTAGTATGTTAGAGTTGTACATTTTTTAGCCTTTAGGATATATGTTAATATTAGAGTTACATTGGAGTTATACATTGTTTTAGCGAGCTCCGACTCATTTAAGTTATGAAAGCTTGAGCTCGAGCTTGGCTCAATTCGAGCATTGTTCCTAAAGCTCGATCTCGACTCGAATGTAGGTTTCCAAACTCGAGCTCGACTCGGGCTCAGCTCGTTTAGTTTATATATAATTTGGTTATTTATTCATAGTTTTAAAAAAATTAATTATTATATTTAAATACATATTTAATATATTAATTAAATTTTATATAAATAGTGGGTTTGGCTTTGTACCGCTTCGCTCCTGCTTTTCAAACGCTGGAGAAACTTCAATCGAAGGAAGAGAACGAGATTGAGAAACTGACAGGCCCAATGTGCCCTTCAGTAGTGCCTCGAAGGGACGGTCACCTCGGATCAGCGTAAGATCTGGAATAGAAAGTGTGCAGTGCGCCTATTCCCATACTAATGAGATAGCCCGTGCAAGCTTTTAGAATCCAATTCCATTAAATGCCTACCATATCTCTTTTCCCCACTCTATTGATCCGGACTGGATGGACTATTTCACTTATACTTTCCTTGAACACTGACTCCTATTCTGTATATCCCGGGTGGGCAAACAACTAATGATCAAGACTAAAACAAAACAATTACATTGGCATGCTCGTTGCTTAATTCAAATTTCCTTGTTATCATGTACACACGTACCCTTACTTAAGTTTGAAAAGTTGTTCCGGGGCGGACAGATAAAGCTTGACTAAAATGTCAGAGCGCAATAAGCATACGATGAAATGCCGGATACCATGACCAATTGAGTGACACAGGAAGGGCCTCATTGGGTTATTTATCACCAATCGTTGGAGACATGAAGCACACTCTTTCAAAATAGAAGGCTAAAGTCCCGATCGCCAAGCCAACTTCACTATCCTCTGTGCCAGCAGGTAAGATCCAATGCAGTCTTCCTTAGTGAGACCAGCAAGATTACTTTTATGAAGTAACCTTGCATGGTCGCCAGCTGTTCTAACAGCCATTCACTACCCTAATCCTGAGAAAACAAAAGTTTTAGGGGAATGGAATACCTCTACATCAACTTCTCTCTTTTCACAGTCGAACCTTCCTCATAATGGCGTGACAGTTTGTCTTCCATTCAACTCGTCTAAGCTTCGAAGAACACCCGCTTAGAATTAGTAGGAATAAGCAGCTAATAGAAATGGCGCAACACCTTATTATAGTGAGCTAACCTTTGCATAAACAGTGCTAACTTTCCTTGAGACTACTTCTGGAACATCCCTATCCTTACAGTCGAATTGAACCAATCCCTATACTATAACCCTACTTCTTCGATCTGTCACCCTCTGTAGCCGGTCTAGCTCTCGGAGTTCCAGGTATTAGGATATAGTTTCCCTTGCATCGAAGCAAGAAGAAGAAAGGATAAAGAAGAGAGGGAAGTGAGAAACTTAAAAGAGGGTGAGGGCAAAGCGAGGAACTCAACCAAGGAAAGGAGATTACTCATCAGGCTCTACTACGTAGTTACAGTTAGGGTTTGGAAAAGGATCGATTACTTCACTTTTGATTACTTTATTAATGTTGTTAAAAATAAATAAATAAATAAAACGTTTTATATCTGTTTAAAATAATGAATATTAACCGTTTACAGTTTTATAAAAAAAATTGGTAATTGTAAACACAATTATAAAAATAAATAAATAAGTAAAATTAGTGTTTATAAAAAAATATCAAAATCCATCTAACTCTAACCCTTTAAATACACCAAAAACTCACCCAAAAAGGGTCTCCAAAAATCATCGAAGGCCTATACGTACGATCAGTATTGGCCAATACGGATCATATAGGTACCAAGTATGAGTTTGACTGAGTCTGACATACCCAATCGACCTCGTACTAGGTACGGGGTATTTATATGACCAAATTTTACACAATAGCTACAGTAAAAACTTTAAAATTTCATGTGGCTTTACATATCCATTAGCCACACCATTCAAACTTTTTTTATGCGTGGCGAAACGATAGAAAACGTCACGTGTAAAATGAATTAGGTGTGACCAAAGGTTACACAATAGCGACACTAAAGATTGTAAAATTTCATGTGACCAAAGGCATATGGTCACACTTTTTTAGTGTAGCCGTAGAGCTATTTTGACATAGTGTAAAGTCTCAGAAGGACAGGAAGGACTGTACAATGAAAATAAACAAGTGACGCTCATTCATTAATTATTATCCAATCATATTTGTGAATGTTAGATGAATATTATATTATATTATATTATATTCGTAAAAAGAATGAGACTTGGATTGAATTTCATATTCTAAAAAAATAACAATGTATGAACACCAAAAGTTATCATTTGTCGTATGTGAAAAATATTTGGGGTGACTTTCTTTGAACATGAATGTTAGCAACCATGAAAGAAATATATATTATCTATATTTTATCTATATTTATTCTAAAGTGTTAAATCAACGTGCTAATCATATAGTCATTCTTTTTTTTAAGAGTGTTATGTGGAATGTGATGCGACATTAACTAATTTTAGGAAAAAAAAGTTTAAAAATAAAATTTGATTATTCTCTCTCATGTTTTTTCTTCCATAATTTTTAAACGTTAGTATCTTTTATCTACGAGATTTTTTAAAGAAAAAAATTACACCAAATTAACGAGCGTTTTATTATTTTTCCAACGAGTACCATAGTGCTATATAAAAAACGAAGAAAAAATGAATATTTTTTGTGGGGTTTTGTTCATACAGGAAAAAAACACGTGTTCAGATAATTCATTAATCTTGTATAGGCAAGTCACTAATTATATTCAAACCAATAAATATGAATTTTATTTCAACCAGAGCAGAATATGTTACTAGATTTATACATTGTTTTAGGTTAGGTATCAATATTAGTATATGTTAGAGTTGTACATTTTTTAGCCTTTAGGATAGATATTAATATTAAAGTTACATTGGAGTTATACATTGTTTCTAGTTAGGTGTTAGCATTGGAGTTGTACATTGTTTTAAATTAGGTATTAATATTAGATTTATACACTGTTTTAGGTTAGATGTTAAAATTAGAATTATACATTGTTTAAGGTTAGTCGTTAACATTGAAGATACATTGTTAATTGTTTTAGGTTAGGTGCTACCTGAAGCATTCCTGCATATAACTGTAAAGCGCATCATTCTATTTCATATGTAAAATTGATATTTCTTATTAGATTTCTCAACCCCGGGATGTTCTCGGGGTATAATCTAGTTCCTTTATATATTATACCCCGAGAACGACTAGCAACCGATTACTGACGATCGCGTTTTACTTCTAATACCGCGAATTCCAACATATACTAATGAGTGTGAATAGAAGATGAACTGATAGTGAAATCGAACGAACGTTACTACTCATGGTTTGATAGATGTTGTGTAGCAATTTGTGGTGGGATTTTTGTGCAATTTATGCATACAATTACCGAAGGACAACTTTTCGGTAATCGGCCCCACATCCGTAAACTCTGAGTAAACTAGGGTGTAAAGTTGTCGAAAATCACATCCTTATTCAATGACAGAAGTTCGTGGCGTCAAGTTTCCACCCAAGTCAACGAAATCTAGTATGTTAGCAGGCTTTTTGTGATGGCTTATGTCGTAAATCAATTGATGTCAATAATGAGACATCACTGATACTCATTTGTTTAATATTGATACATGTCCGTGTTACGAGAAGTTTATTTCATTTAAGCGTAGTTTGATTTAGGATTTTAACAAGTTGATCTCGAATAAGTTACAAATGGATTATATATTTATTTATTATTATTACTTCGTTTTTTAAGTTAACATATAAACGAAATTGATACAAATTGTTTCGTTATCTAATTCGGTCGATATTAGGGGGATGGGGCGCTACCAGAATTAGGCACGGGTACCCCACTACCAGCACGGTAACACCGCCGCCACCCGTGCTGGTAGGGGTCCCGTGAACCGTTTTCTGGTTCTATCTAACGGGCTGGTAACCGTTTATTATTTATTTTTTAAATTAGTATAATTCAATTTTTATTTATTTATAACCGTTGTCAAGCAACATTTTGGTTATTTTTTTACTTAAATCGTTAGTTTTAAACATAAATGAAACCAAAAGTAAATAAAAAACATAAAACAATATTTATTAATATTAAACATAAATAAAAATATTAAAAACATAAAGTTTAGAGTTGACGCATGAGTTGCCAGGCCTGGAGATGCTCAAAGTGCCGCGGTAACGACCCGCATAGTTCACCTCGGTCAACTCCACAGCCAACTCTGGCAGAATGCCTGGGTGCCGGCTCATGGTGCGCTCATAGCAGGTGGTCCACCGATCACATTTGTTGTTTAGATCGGTCCATTTTTTCTGTAGGCTCTCAATTGTGCGGTCGCTTTCGCCGACTTGTTGTTTGAATTTTATTAAACGGTGAATGTGATATTGATGAACAACCAACGATTTAACACGTGCAGGGTACATGGTAAGACTATGGCACGTGTTAATTTAAGGGGCTGTTTGGTAGCCTCTTAATCGGCCTCTTAACCATTCAGTTCTGAATCATTCAACATTCAGACTTTTTGTTTCAGCATCTGAATGGAATGGTTAAGTGCTGAACCATTAAGCTAATAAGGGATGCTGAATGATTCAGATCTTAACCATTCAGAGCCTCTTAACCATTCAGATCATCTTAATGATTCAGCATTTAATCAACCAAACCGCCCCTAAGTAATTAAGGCTAAGTATCTTAGCTTCTCAGCTCCAGCATGAGTAAAGTACAATTCTATCCATTAACTCCTTTAATATTATATGATAATGTTGTTTATTAATAAAGTTTTAATTTAATATAATAATATGTCTACAACTCAAAAAAGAAAATTTGAAACATCTCTCACGTGCAAGATGCATGTACATAACGTTTTATTTTATTTAGTATTATTTATAATTATAAATGAGAAAAGCGTAGAAATTGTGGAGATTGAATAGGCCGGGTTATCGAGCAAAGAAAATATATTTAGGGGGTGCTTTTTGTTTCGGTTGAATGAAAGTTTATGTTAAAAAAAGAAAAATAAAGCAAAACATATGGAAATATGGAATGGAGGTGATCAAATGTTAATTTTGTAATACCTTGAAAAATTTTTTTATGACTTTTTCATTGAGTGCTATTATTCAAAAGAGTTTTAGAGGTGTGTTTGGGATTGCGTTTTAAATTTGATTTTTAGATTAATGTGTTTTAAAAACGCAGATAATCAGTTTTTAGTGTTTGGATTGTGTTTTGAAAACGTAGATAATCAGTTTTTTAGACTACCAAACGCAATAATCTATAAGCAGCTTCACTCCTGCTTTTCCAAAACGCATAATCTGTTTTGAATAATCAAGCCCAAACACCTCCTTAGTATACTAGAAAGTAGAAAGAGTATAATTAAAATTATTTGGAGAAAGGTAGATAAAAAATTCCATGCAAGTGTCTATTTCTGTATTTCATTAACTTATAATTTTGTTAGTCATATAAAAGGAAAAAATTTCAGGGATTTGTGAATTGTGTAAATAGTAAAATTAGTTTTTTTTCTTAAAGAATTTGCCTAATTTTAATACAGTTATCGTTTTAAGTAATTAATTTTAAGAATTTAGGAAATTAGAAAACGTAATGTTACCTAATGTAACATTAAAGCTACATAGTGTTGAATGAAGCCTCTATTCCATTTCGCCACCGCAACGCCAAGTAAGTGTCACATTAAAAAAGAGCTTTATTCCTCTTTACCAATAATTATCAGGAAATAAAGTTCATCAGTCCTTACCCAATCATTTATTTCATTTACTTTAAATTTCACTTTTTGTAATTTTTTTAAATTATTTTTTTTCAACATTTTTATTAAATCAACAAATAACATTTAAATTAAATAAAAATAATATTTAAATCTATACTACATTATAAAGAGCCAAACATGACTAGGATAGTAATTTTATATGTTTTTTAAGATGACATATGAAAAGTTACTTGCTTTACACTCAAAATGTCATGAAAATTCTTCCAACACTACCCCTACTTTCAAAACTAACTTGTACATTTTTTATCATAACCTCCCGTTTATAATTTCACATTAATTAGTAAAAGGCTTATTATGTATAATATGAGTTTTAGCAATTTAAATGATCGTAAACACTTGTTTAAAATGCTCATATTGTATGTTTTTTTTTTTGTTTCTTTTAGTTAATTTTTACACTAAAATACATTTTGGTTGACTTCTAACGTAAAGCCCCTTTCATTTTACATTATATATCAAGCTCACTCACCCGGCATGTTTCAGAAAAAGTACGACTATAACTATTTCTACATTTTAAACTTTAGCCTTTTACGATGTTTGCTTTAGTTTAAAATTAGTGGGCTAATCAATATTTCTATTCATAATATCCATGTTTGATCTGGTTGTAAATAATCAACATTTCTAACTTTAGGGTGGGTGTACAGAATATCAACATTGGAAATTGTTACTGTGGCGACAACACGCAGGTTTCTTACTAGTTACATAAAAAAAGATAACAATTAAATTAAATAAAAAAACATAACACTTAAAATATACTACTCGTCCTCCTCCTCCTCCTCGTATCGTTCTCCATATTTATCAAACGGTCCAACCATAGATGCTCAACCAAATCCGATCAAAGATCCATGTGATTGTCCATTCTTCTTATTTTCAATCGGATAGTTTCTTTCTCAGCACACGTATTGAGTTTCATGGCTTAACGGTATCATCATATTCAGCACAAATGGTTCAGCCTGTGTCTTCTAAAATCATGTCATTATTTTTTCATTCTTCTCTCTTCTAGTATATGTGATGCTTTGCCAATGATCCTCCATTGTTTCTTTAACACCCCAAAAGCTCGTTCAACTACTTTTCTCCCCGACTTGTGCTTTTTCTTGTAGTACAAGCATTTTCCATCGTTAGGGCATGAGAGCATTTTCATCAACACGCCCCACTCTGGGTATACCGTCAACAAGATAATACTCGTACTTGTAATGCACATCATTTTCATAAAAGGATGTATCCGGTGCAACCTTGTCTATGAGATCATCAAACATATTCAATGAATTTTAAACAGCAAGAACATTATTTAAACCAACCATACCAAAGTACGCATACCAAACCCATAGATATTGTGACGCAACTGCTTGTAGTATTAGAGTTGGACCATTGCGATCATCTCAAGTGTGGCATTTACAAGAAATTGGACGTGTTGCCCACTCCTAGTGTGTACAATCAAGACTACACAACATCCTAGGGAACCGTGCATTCCTTAATGGGCCAAGTATAAAAGCGAGACGTCCATGGCAATCGGATTCCATAGATATCGCCGTGAATATAGATCAGTCGGAGTTTGACGACATTCTACAAAAAAAAATATAGAGAGATTTTGAAATGAGCAATAGATATGGTATGGATTAAATGAATTAATTATGTGTGTATATAGATTTTTTTAAAATAATTTTTTTATTTTGACTGTTCTACAACAGTCAATAAATCACAAAATTCAGCAAATATGCCGTTGGCAGCCGTTGTTGGCTTGCGAGGCATCAATAACGCCCCCAATGACGCCAGGAAAACAAGGAGGGATGCACTAATCTTTGTCAGTTGGTTGTCATTGATAGTTGAATTGGTGAACCATGTGCTCCAAATAAGATGCCTAGTTAAATACTTTTAGATTGCCAACGTAGAGTAACTTACTTGGTAGAGACTTATGTCTTTTAAAGGAGAAGTGATAAGTGTAAATCTAGGCACTGATATATTTAGTGTAAAATATAATGGAGTAACATTAGTCATTAAAAAAATATTTAGTGTAAAATATAATGGAGTAACATTAGTCATTAAAAAAAATATTTTTAGACTGTTTTTAAAACTACTTCAATCTACCAATCAAAAATAAGATGACAATTTTAATATAAAAAGAGTTTTAATGAAAGTTGCCGTTAAAAAATATATAAACAGTTAAAAAAGTTGTTAGGAAAGAATCGATTAAATTAATGATTTTGAGGTATTGCTTTGTCCGAGGTGCACTTTAAATTAAGGATTCAACCTAGATATTAGAGCCAAGCTAAACCGGAGCTGTTTGACTAATTTTAAAGTTTACATAAATGACTTTTCAATCTTTTTTAAAAACAGAAATGTCTAAAAGTCTAAAAAATAAGTATTAAGAGACGTGCTTTAGTAAAAGACTTCTAACGACATGTTACAAAATTGAGTTAATTTTGTTAGAAAATACAACAAAATATAATTGCTATTGCCATAAGAGTACTAAGTAAAAACTCAAATACATAAACAATAAAAATTCGACGATAATTTTGTTTTATTAGAAACTCGACGCATATAGTTAAAAGTTATATGCATGTAAATGGGCGGGTCCTACGGGTTGGATAAACACTTTATTACTTTAAAATATATTTATATTCTTAAAAATAATATTACAACAAAAAAATATGAATATATAATGGGTGGGTCCTACGCGTTGGATATCACACACTATATACATAGTGATAGTGATGCTAACAAGTTAACTGTTTTTCAAAACAACAGTTATGAGTTTTGTTTATTGCTGTATAAACAAACTCAAACTCACAAAAACAGAAGATTCTATTTGGAAACGACTTGTGTCCCGCGAACCCATTTAACAAAACAGATCAATCAAAACACATACACTTCTGAAAGAAGTAGCCATGAATAGACATCCTGATGCTTACCTTTTCTCTTTATCTCTCTTATTCTCTCTCTTCAACCCCCACAATCGCTTGTTCCCCATACATTTATCTCTCCGACCACCGACTGAATTAGATCTCCGATTACATAACCCATTTATCTGATCTCTGATCAGTAAGGTTAGTTGTTTTTTAATCACCGATTACGTCACTTTCCGGTGATTAAAGCTGTCAAGGCGTTAATAACAACATCTTTTTCATTGTTTTAAAAGATCTGTAGGTTAAAAGTTTGATTTTTGTTGTAATTTGCATGAAATTTTGTAACTTGTTATGTGGGTTTGAAGATAATATTAATTTGGAGGAATTATTTATTTATTTATTTATTTTGCAGAATAATGTTAAATAATGGGGTTGATGGTGAAGCTGAAAGGGAGAAAAGTTTATTGGGTAATGAATTTAATGAATTTGTAGAGAATGAGGTTGTTTATGTTCCTGTGACACCAGCTAAAACGGGTCAACCCGACCCGAATGTGGAATGCAGAAGCTGGCTTGATAGTCCGTTTGTTGAAGCTATTTTTGAAGAACAGCCTGTGAAGAGAAGCTGTAGTGTATGGAAAGGTAATTTTGGGTCAACTAGTCAAATGTGTAATAGTTTTTCGTTGGATGACGAGGAAACATGGAAATTGTCTTGTAAAGATCTGCTTGCACTGGCAGATGGCTCCACAAAACCCGGTTCGGATTACGGTGGCAACCACGGTGGGTTTGGTGGTGGTGCGGCCGGGCTAACACAACAATGTAAGCACTGTTGATTACTGTTATTGTTCATTTGCGCTTTAAGCTGTAAGGGAATGTATTTAAATAACTTGTGATTTGTGTGTGGCATTGCAGCTGGGAGGCTGAACTTGTGTGATCTCAATTCGTTGCCGGAAATGATGGCGGAGTCGACAGTAAATACGGGTTTATCTTTGCAGTTCACACCGTTGACACCTGATCAGGCCAAAAGATTGAATCTTGCAGCGGATAAAGAGGTTGTTGAGGCTAATCAAGACTCTGAGAAGGGACTGACTGAACAGGCTGACTTGAATGAGACGCCACAGCCGAAACAGAGAAGAAGAAAGCACAGGCCGAAAGTGATTACGGAAGGTAAACCGAGAAGAGCACGCAAGCCTGCGACACCGAAGCCCGAGACCCCAAATCCTAATGGTTCCTCAACAGGGAAGAGGAAATATGTCAGGAGAAATGGGGTTGAAAAATCGGCAACAACGCCTGATGGTTCCAAGACAGGGAAGAGAAAATATGTCTGGAGTAAGGGGGTTGAAAAGTCAGCAGCAACGCCCGCTGTGGATGAAACAAGCGGGAGTGTAAATCCAAGCACAGACCAACAAATTAAGAAAACATGTAAGAGAAAGATTGACTTTGATGAATCTGAGAGACAAGCAGAAGTAACGGTTGATAAAACATGCACGGTGGGTAGTAAAGTGGTGGAAAATTACGAAAAAGTGCATGAAACCGTGTCCCCCAGCCCGATCACCCCTAGCAAAACTGAGCTACCACAGGGGACGATAAAAATGAGCTACACAAAAGCAAAATGTAAGATTAATTTCTTACAAGAAACCCATGACAAAGTACCGAGTCATTTACCAAGTCCAAATGAATCCAGCTGTAGCACAAGTGTGTGCAATAAGGTTGATGAAGCACAAAGATCCAACGATGGGATCAAACTTTTATATGAGCAAAACGTGTCTATACGCCATGCCTCGTTGGAGTCATATCTGTCACAGTACACCAATTACGACAGTGCCAACTTCGAATCATGTGCAATCAACAAGAAAAAGGGCAAAGCACCTGAAATTCCAAAACACGGATATAAGCAGACATGGTGTCAAAATTCCAAAAGGAAGAAAATAATGGTGCATGACGCTGTTTCATTTGGTGGATATCAACAGCAGCATACATACTGGCAATTCCGTGCTGCTGATATGCATGTCAGTAAGAAACAGACAAACAAAAGCAATATGATGGCCTCTTTGTATCATAACCACTTAGGTATATACTTCTTAGTGACTAGCGAATGTGCTGAATTCATTTATCGAAAATAAAAGTAATGTCTTTGTCTTATAAAATGCAGGTTATTATCAAAACTTCAGATATGGAAGCATATATAATATTGATGCACTAGTTGAACAATTTAAGCGGCTGCATATCAAAAGAGATGCATTTGTACCAGGATACCATGAGAAAAATGCTCTTGTTGTATATCAACAGGACAGAAGTCTGGTTCCTTATGACGGTGTATTCAATCCAATGAAGAGAAAGAAGCAGCGTCCTAAAGTTGACCTTGACGACGAGACAAATAGAGTCTGGATGCTTTTATTGGAAAATATAAATAGTGAAGGAATAGATGGGACAGATGAGGATAAGGCAAAATGGTGGGAAGAAGAACGAAGAGTATTTCGCGGGCGAGCAGATTCATTTATAGCTAGAATGCATCTTGTTCAAGGTAACGATTCGTTTAAACTTTGAATGTATTTAATTTTAAATATAGCGTTTTTGCTTCAATACTGAAAATGTAAGTTTTGCAGGGGACAGACGGTTCTCACAGTGGAAAGGGTCTGTTTTGGATTCAGTGGTTGGGGTTTTCCTTACTCAGAATGTTTCGGATCATCTATCCAGGTAAGATACAAAGAAATAGATTTAATCGTGACTAGAAAACTAATTTTTTTTGCACTTTACCATTGCAGTTCAGCGTTTATGGCACTTGCTGCACGGTATCCCGTCAAGCCAAACACCAACAGTGAACCGTTCCATGAAGTACCATGCCAAGTAGATGCATCAGGAGACCATGATCCGATTCCTATGATGCTGCAAGAGGTTGATTCTTGTGAAGAAAATGAAGTTGTTAATAGCAATGAAGGTTCTAAAAGTTGTGTCATTAGTGTCGACTTGAATGATAAATCAGAATGTGAAGTTGCAGTCTCGTCTGAAAAAGAATCAGCAATATGCAAAGAATCAGTTATTAATCATATAGAAGCTGATGAAATAGCCACTGCAGATACATGTTCCATTAATAAATCTGTAGAGCAAAAAGATAGGGGTAAAGCTACTGTTGGAGAGTACACTTCTTTTGTGGAGTTATTACACATGCAGGGACATACACGGGTTAATGACGGAGAAAGTATTCAAAAGAACAATGAAAAATGTGCAAGTGGAGAAAGTGAAATATCAACAGACCGTGCAAGTCAAACTACGGTTCAGATGGTCAACACAATAAGTTCCCAAGAATCAGCAAACAGCAACTGCTGCATGGTGCAACAAGTTCTTGAGAAAAACAAATCTCTCAACAGAGACTTCTGAAGCCAGTAAGAATAACACCATTGTTGAAGCCTCAGGAGAATCGGTGCAAAAAGTAGTTGATTTTCGTTTAAACAAAGATAAAAGTAACCGAAAAAATGATGGAATGGACGGGGGTCATTCTAATGTTAAAAAAGATAAAACTGAAAAGACACAGAGTAATGTTGACTGGGATGAGCTTAGATTTCAAGCTGAAGTAAAACAAAAGAGAGAGAGAACACCAAACACAATGGATTCAATGGACTATGAGGCAATAAGAAGAGCAAATGTAGATGATGTTGCTGATGCCATCAAGGAGAGGGGTATGAACAACAGGCTTGCTGCGAGAATTAAGGTACCAATATATTGTTCCATAATGAACATTTTTATACCATAATAAATGGTAGGTGACAATTTCAACAGATGATCTGGGCTATATTTTACCTATAAGGCTATAACAGGTCAAATGGAAAAGTCAAATGGGTCAAAAGTGACCGAAGTGTATTCAGATGCTTATGAACTCTTAAAGAGCTTCATTCAATTAGAGTATACTAGTATTCTAAAAATGTAACTTTTGTAATTGTGTAAAAAAAATTTAACTGCTTAGTATTTTCAAGAAGCAGTTACAAATTTTGATTTTACTTACATGACACAGGACATGCTTGACCGGCTAGTAAGAGACCATGGAAGCATTGATCTTGAATGGTTAAGAGATGTTCCACCTGACAAAGCCAAGTAAGGCCGTTACACAATGAGTCCAACGTTGAAATTAAACATGCTAAGAATGCACACCATGTTTTCTGTTAAAAGCAGCACTAACTTTTTTTGTTTAATTTGTTCTACTTAGGGAGTATCTGCTAAGCTTCAAAGGGTTGGGTTTGAAAAGTGTTGAGTGTATCCGACTGCTAACGCTACATCATCTTGCTTTCCCAGTAAGCATTATACTTGAGAGATAGTGAGATACTCAAATCATTTTAATAAGGTATTTATGATATTTATATTTATAAATTCTAATATTAATACTTTCCAACTAGGTTGACACAAATGTGGGGCGCATAGCTGTAAGACTTGGATGGGTACCACTGCAAGCACTTCCCGAGTCTCTTCAGTTGCATCTTTTGGAGCTGTAAGCAAAAAAGCTTTATGCAAAATTTTGACTCATGAAAGAAAGACTTAACATTTTGGTGTGTTTACAGATATCCAGTTCAGGAGTCAATTCAAAAGTATTTATGGCCAAGACTGTGCAAGCTTGACCAGAAAACTTTGTATGCCAACAATTTTCACATTGATGCTATAAATATAGTGATTTATCACATTCGAGTTTTACAACAATAGAAGATTTATTACGCCTTTTAATTGCTTTTTTTCCATTATTGACAGGTATGAGCTGCATTACCAGATGATAACATTTGGAAAGGTAAGGCCATATAGCTAAGGAATATATAACACACTCCCTAACTGATGCTAACGTAAGTTTGCCACTTTTGCAGGTTTTCTGTACGAAGACCAAACCAAATTGCAATGCTTGCCCCATGAGAGGAGAGTGCAGACATTTTGCCAGTGCCTTCGCAAGGTTTTAGCAAAGATAATCCTAAAATCATTTCCAACTCTCTGATTAGGATAACCAATAATATAATCATCAAGCTTTTCTTAACATAGGCACACACCAAAAAAAAAAAAAGAAAGAAAGAAAAAACAAGAAACACAAACTTAATAGTGTAGGGTAGCTTGGTCTCAGACGGGTCAAATAAAAAATATTGGGAACAGGTTGAACAGGTCAAAGTAGTTGACACCAAAACATGTTTTACCAAAGACAATTAATGATATCATTTTATTCAAAGATTTAGATTACTTGTGTAACAACATTGTTTTAGATAACACATTAATTATTTATATAAAATTGTAAAAGAGAAATAAAAAGGATGGAGCATGTCAGGCTGATCCATTCCAGTTCAAACTAAAAAGACCCCTTTAACCCAAACCCTTCCTGACCTGTTTCCTAACCTGCCCTGCCCACCCATCATAATGCATACTTTGATTCACTGCAGTGCAAGACTGGCGTTGCCAGCACCAGAGGCGAGTATAGCAGGTTCAACAGAGAATAGAACTGGTCGAAATCCAATTGGGATGATAGATTTACCTTCAACCAGTAATCAGCCAAATCAGTTGTCACAAATCCAAATTTGCAACCCTGTTATTGAAGAACCAGCAACACCAGGGCCTATAGTAGAAGTACCAGCAACGCCAGGGCCTACGGTTGAGGTACCTGCAACACCAGGGCCTATAGTTGAGATGCCAACATCACCTGAGCCAGAACAAATACAACAAGAAACATTTGATATTGAGGAGTTTAGTGGAGACAACGAAGAAATTCCAATGATTAAACTCAACATTGAAGAGTTCACTCAGAACTTGCAAACTTACATGGAAAGACACATGGAGCTTGGAGAAGGTGACTTGTCAAAGGCATTGGTTGCTTTAACACCAGAAGCTGCCTCAATTCCTACACCAAAACTTAAAAATGTCAGCCAGCTAAGAACAGAGCACCAAGTGTAAGTGACTGCTATTCTATGTCAATTGTACATAACTTTGATGTTATTCCTGATATTTTTTGCACATTAACTTTGCAGCTATGAGCTTCCAGACTCACACCCTCTCTTGGAAGGGGTAAGAACACCTTAAGAATAAAATATATATTGCATCTTTTTTTTTTCAGTTTCTTAACAAACGTGTCGTAAATTTCAGGTGGACACACGGGAAACTGATGATCCTAGCCCATACCTTCTAGCAATTTGGACACCTGGTAAGGAGGAACTAGAGAACTAAAAAAAACATAATTATATAACTGGTTTTGTAATTGCTTAGTAAGTCAATTGTCTTTCGATGTTCCTGTATACTAGGTGAAACTGCAGATTCGATTCAGCCGCCAGAGGGACAATGTTGCTTCCAAGAATCTGGAACATCGTGCAACCAAGAAACATGCTTCTTCTGCGTTAGCACTCGTGAGGCAAATTCCCAAACCGTTCGTGGACTCTCCTGGTGAGTAATCGTGTACCTGAAACTACAAAACCTATGACACCTAAAATTTCAACAAAACGTTTGCTTCAGCTTATATTTAATTAAAATCAACTTACTAAAACATCTGTCTGTATAAGCGAAAGTCTTCCAAACAGATATATATTAAGTAACTTGTTCGATATCCAAGGCTACAGAATCTTTGGTTTCAAATACATCAGTAACATAGTTTAACTGTCTTTAACACAATACAAGGTTCTTTACAGATATGGTACAACATTGGTCCATAGCTTATGATCCAATTTACTTGTTAAAACACAAAGCAAAACTAAAATAAGCAGGTTTGCTAGTCCTATAAGGTGTCTTATCACAGTTAAAAGTGGGTTTTCTACAAATCACACCACATACTTAGCGAAAAGCTAGATGAATACATGACTGTTAGATGTCCAAAAGATAATATATATCCTTATTGAGTTTATCATTTTATCAACAATTTGATTATTAACTAATCAGTTCAAAACCACTTTTAAAAAAATTATGATATCACAGGACACAACTATGTGATAAGCTCATAAGCAATACATAGCCATGTCTTTTAGTCTTCAAATTTTCTTATATAAATTTTTTGTTAACTTTCAATATGATAATTTAAAATGTTATATCTGATCTTATTATATATTCATGTGATCTCAATCTTAAGTTCATATCATAAACAGATACATGTCGAACTGCGACGAGAGGGAGTTTTCCGCTCAATGGCACATATTTTCAAGTCAATGAGGTATATCATGATGCCGACTCAGCTAACTTGAACTCTTTCTAAATATCAAGTAGCATTTTCTTTATTTCTTTAAACAAAAACACTTCCATTGAGTTGCAGGTGTTTGCAGACCACGACTCAAGCCTTAACCCGATTGATGTACCCAGAGCTTGGTTATGGAATTTACCAAAAAGAACCGTGTATTTCGGAACTTCCATCCCAACAATATTCAAAGGTAAAAGTCAAATTTGAACTTACACAACATCAGTGTAATATATCACATTAAACTATAATCTGTACCAAACTCACCATATATTAATTTTATCTCTCAGGCCTGACAACAGAGGAAATTCAATACTGCTTCTGGAGAGGTATGCAGAGATATAAATTCATATTAATATTAGATATGAACATTATTCAATCTTGGTATCGAAGTTTAATAGAATTCTAGGTCTTAACAAATTTTAATATGAGAATTTCCTACTTTTCTCAGGGTTTGTTTGTGTCAGAGGATTCGACCGAAAAGAACGTGCACCCCGCCCGCTTAGGGCCAGGCTGCACTTTCCCGCAAGCAGGTTAAAACAGAATAAGCCAAAGACTGATGAGAAAGATAAGTTAAAGCAGTAGTAGACATACAAATTGGGCATAATACAATGTTGGCTGTTCATGAACAGTGGCATGATCCATATTTTGGTAGTCTTAGGGACAGCAGTTAACTTGTATAACCTAAAGATGTTTTGTTTTGTTATGTTATGTTAGTTTTCTTCTAGTACATGCAGTTTATATATAATCTGTTATATTTTATCATATTAGAGCAGTTTCTTATTAGTTGTATTATCAGTTGAAAATTATTTTCTGTTAGTAGTTGACTTCTGTTAGTTCATCAGCAGTTTGGTTAGTTTTGACCCCAAACTTGTTTTGTATCAACATAATACAAAATATATTCATCAGTATCTGTATCATTTGAAAACCTAAATAAACTAATAATATCTAACAAATTTGAATAAAAATCGGTTCGGTTAAAACCTAATTGGTTCAAAATGTTAAAACCTAACCATCAACTTGCTACAATCGGCCTGTCGCCAAAATCGGTTGAATCTACGCATAAACACTTTAAATTACAATGTATTAAATTGAACAGCAAAGAAGCAGAAAGTAACCACTAAAGCTGAAGAAAAAACAACACAGCAGTATTCAAATTACAGTGCAATTAATCACACATTATATAAATCAAAAGCAATTGTGAGTACCGATCACACAGAATCTACTAGTACAGTCGTAAATAATATCAATCAAAATTTTATAAAAAAAAAAAATGTAACGTACCTTCTGGAAATCGATACGCCGATGAGGTATGGACACGACGGTTGATCCGTCAAACTAGTAATGATATTGATAACTAACGACGGAATCAGTTGTGAATTGTGATGGTGATGAAGGATATTTATATTTGTGATTGGGGAATTTTGGTCAAATTTTCCCGCCAAACCGTTTTTGTGAGATTTGGGCTTTTCCCTCTTCTTTAACGGGCCCAGTTCTTGTAGTGGTGGAAAACTGGAAACTTTGTCGCTAAACTATTTGGTAGCATGCAGGTTTAACCCGTTGAGATTTCGTTTTTATATTTTTGGTCTAAAGTTAGTAAACTTGTAACGTTTTAGTTCTTAACCGTTAAAACTTATAAAATTAGCAAGACCCAATTGGAAAAGCCTCTATGAGAGTATAATTTGTTAGTTGCTAAATAAACTCAAGTTACTCAATATTGATGTTTCAATAGAGCTAGGAGCTTGGGTAGTGATCGTCATTCACAGTGGCGAATTGGCGATGACCCCCAATCCCCCATTGTGAATGTTGATATAAAAAATATCCCCTTATGATGAGTTTTACATTTTGGGCTCCCCAAATAAAACAAAATTTTGACGATCTATATCTCTATGAATCCCACACTTAATACATATTGCAGCCCAAATTTGAGATCGAAACAACGAGAAGCTGCATCCCAACAATTGAAAGTGGTCTAGCCCAAACCGGAATGTAACTGACTGATCAAATTGCGCCAAATCGAACCTTGTGACTAGCACTCCGTACTTACGTATAGGGGTGGAAATATTAATTGGGAGGGGTAGCCCCAACTACCCCTCAACTTTTCTGGTGTAATGCAATTTTTTTTTTTTTTTGCATTTTTTTGTGTTATGTTATCCTGAAATTATATAACGTTATCCTTTAATTTAAAAAAAAAAAAACCAAAACCATCCTCAAAGTTTTATTATTAACCCAACATCAAAAGGATATAAGCCCATATGTCCATAACTCATTGACCGGTTCTATTTGTTAATTATAAGATAGAAGCTCATCAGGCTTAAGCCCAATTAGTTGGTTAAAGTTTGAATGGGAAAAAGAAAAGAAGTAGCAGAAACCTATTGACAATAAGCAAAAGAAAAGAAAACTTTGAACGTGCGACTTTGCAGCAATACCCCCGTCAGTCGTCCACCAGCCACCGGTACAAAACGAGCATTGAATAATCTAAGATAAAAAGGTTTGATTTGATGTTGGCAAGAGTGACATTTTTTGTGTGAAAAACACAAGCTTGAAATGATAGATATGATGGAAAGTTGTGGTAATCAAATAAACCGAACGAATGTCATTATTAATAGACATCACTTTGAAGTAGAAGTTTTTAATACGATTTTGGTTATACAAATCCTTGTGATTCGTTTTAATGAAGTATCAACTAGTTTGTTAGAAAATATGTATGGCTTAAATCCTTGTGATTCGTTTTAATGAAGTATCAACTAGTTTGTTAGAAAATATGTATGGCTTAAATCCTTGTGATTCGTTTAGTAAATTTGACATATCTAAGATAGTGATGTTTCTGAGATGTATCCGAATGATTTTAGTAAAGAAGAAAGAGGGTGTTTTCCGGGTGATCTTCTGGTCTTTTATCACACTTTAAAGGAAGATGATACATTTTCAAAATTTGACGGAATGTGTGACATTGCTCGTGTAACAGTGGATACTAGCTGAAAAACATAATACTTTTTCTTTGGTTTATCAAATACTGAAGCTAGCGTTGGTTTTACCAGTTGCAACCGCAACCGTTGAAAGATGTTTTTTTTTCTAAAATGAAGCTTATTAAGACGAATTTACGCAATTGAATGGGTGGGGAATATTTGAATAATGCTCTAATTTATGCGGTTGAAAGAGAAACTTTTGATAAAGTAAAAGAAAATGATGTAATTGATCGATTGCAAGCTTTAAAAACCGAAGTGGAGAAATCTACTAGGTTAGGTATATGTATAACTTTATTTATTATCGTGTTTTTACTTTTGTTTCGTTTACATTGTATGAAAGTACGATAGAATTTTATTTTAACGTTACCCCTGAAATTTTGGTTTAGATCCGCTACGTTCCGCTTCTTAACCCATGATCAACCCTAGAAGCACTATACACATATGACATAACAACACACAAAATGCACATTACAAACGCACAAATCATATGGTTTATTTAGTGACAAGCAAAACAAATAAATATTTATGATACATGATTCAAAATTACACAAAACAATAAAGAACAAAGCCTGATACATGAGTACCATCAAACATAGCATCAATTTTCACAAAGTAAACAAGAAAAACATTTTTGAGAAAACGATTTTGACACTTTGTTTGGAGTTTCAACTGTAGTAGGTTCCTCTAAACAAACTATGTGAGAGCCATCTTTGCCATCCCTTTTAGCTTGTTCACAATCATCACAGAACTTCCTGTACGCGTCTTGCACGTATTTTGCACCTTCAGTTACAGTCATATTTTCGACTAGTTTGTGAGGAAATACATCTCGTTTATGGTCTCCGTTCAAGACCGCGCCTAGTTGAACCAACTCTTGTTGAAACTCACTTAGTTTTTTCATTTTCATCTGGATCAATCTCTCTCATTTTCTTGGGGTCTGTCAAAACAACTGTTACACAGATATAACTAGTAAGTAGGGGTGTAAACAAGCCAAGCTCGAGCTTGTAGTTAACAGAAAGAGTTTGGTTTAAAGATGAATGTATGTACCTGGACAATCGGTTCTTGGTGTGGTTCTGCTTGCAACACCTTCAAATGTGCCAGCCCACTCGTCTCGTTTTGTTAGATAGGATTTTAGACCAAAAATCTTCTTAACAGTTGCAGGAATAGATGAATGTTCAAACTCGGATGTAGGGTATGGCCCGTTGGCTTATGCAACACTGTGAATATTCATATTGATTAGCAGTCGTTGATGATTCATGTTAGATAAACCCTTTTGCAGTTTTGAGTTGTAAAATAAGTGATACTTATTTGGTTTTTAAAGTTCACAACATGTGTCAATCGTGTTGGGTTGAGATGCTGAATTGTTGCACCCAAACATGACCTATGTATCAGTTTGTGCCAAAGGCATAAACCCTTTACTTGGACACATTGTGCCCAACCCAAATCAACATTGTAAACCTATTAATAATTTAAACAAGTCAAACGAGTTGATGGGATGTAAACGGGATATAACAAAGTTGTAAACGTGTTAAACAGGTAAAAGGATTCTAATAATGGGTTGGCATGTTGATTTGTTTAATTAAACGGTCAACTAAAACATGACTCGTTTACTCAAATAGATTAAACAACTAAACCGGAACACGCCCTTAATTTATTACACGAGTTGTCGGGTTGTAAACAAGATATCTATCTATATAATAATTGAGGTCACTTGGGTTGAATCAAGGCCTTAGAGAGTGTCTACTTGGATCCAAATTAGAAATGGGGCTCCATTACTTGTAGTATAAAAACCGTTTTTTTATTTTTGTTTTCTCCATTTACCATCAACTCCAATATACCTTAAGCATTCTTCCTCCTACCTTCTCATTGTTCTTTTCCATTATGTTTTCAAGGTATCTTCTCCATTTCATCTTTGATTTATGTTATTACATCAACTCATCATCAATTATTTTCGGATAAATGTTAAAAAATTTGTTTATAAGTTTTTTGTATTTATAATTCATAAATCAATCTCGGTATTTATATTACAAACTGGATAGATTTTGAATAATTAGTTTATTTCGAATCAGATATACAAAAAAATTAGTTGATTTCGTTTTTTGTATTTATAATCCATAAATCAACATCGGTATTTATAAAAACAAAGTGGATAGATTTTGAAGAATTAATTGATTTCGATATCATATACAAAGATTTGTATCTGTCCATTTTTCGATAATGAAATGAAAATCCAAAAAATATCGTGATTGTGAATTTACATGTTTCAAGTTTAAAAAGTATTCCAATGTAATGATTTATTTTATGGTTGATTTTTTTTTTTGATTCGTTTTTTTTTCTGATGGATTAAAGTGGTTTTCGGGTCAAATGTACAATTTTTATATTAGGTTTATGGGTTGATTTAACATATTCGTTTTTCATTTGGAGAACAGGATTCCATCAGAAGAAAGAAACTCGATTATGGCTTATCACAAGGGTGACCAATTCTTTAAGGTGATTCATGATCCTTCCGCAAAAGTTTTGGTATGAATCTTATTTTCATCTAAATATGGCTTTTTCTATTTTTTGTTTTATATTAAAATTTATTATTTCTTTTTTTAATGCTGTTTTTTACGTGTTCATCCAGACATTCCATTATATCTATTTAGTATATGTAATTGTTTTCTTAAGGTTTACTGTCATTGGATGGGATGATTTGCTTGAATTAGAAGATATTTATGTTGATGACTATTGCGTCTTCAAATGGTGTTCAGACCAACAAAGGCTGTTTGTTACCAATGTTGACACACAAGAAGTTATTGATTTATGAATTTAAATTTCGTAACATTCAATGTATTTATTATTGATCAATTCGTTAATTATACCATTTATTGTGTCAATTGACTTCCTTATATAACGAATTTGACTAACATTTACTTGTAATGAATTTTGACTGTTAAATGTAGAATCACAAAATTTACGTCCATTAACAATGAATGCCATAATCAAAATTAATGAATTCATTGAATTTGAATTGACTTTCTTATAACAAATTTGACTTCTTTGTAAGGTTAATTTTTCAATTAATTGAATATGAATCAAATGTATTTATTATTTATTTTGAGTTTGACTTCCATTAATTACACACGGTGTAAAATGAAACTTTCGTATAAATTACATTAATTGTATAAAACAACCATTCAATTAAATATGAAATTAATATTAATCAAATTGTATCCATATTTATGTTTGACCAATCGCATACATAAACATCGTAATGTGATGGAATAGTTCTACTCCTTAATTTAAGTTTTCGATCAAATGTATGAAAAGTGGTTTCATAAATCATCTAAATCGGTATAATACCATTTGAATTTTTCGGATCAAATGTACAAACAATTGGTTTCTGGCTATTATTCGGTTCAAATTTGGTAATCTAATGTTATGTTTCAATTTGAAAATGAAGTCAATCTAATTTTATGTAACGAATGTGATCTCCTAATTATACTCCATAATTTTGTCTGGCCAATTGCATACTTAAACATGCGAATTTGAAGTCATAATTCTACTCCATATAAATTACATTAATTGTATAAAACAACCATTCAAATAAATATGAAATTAATACTAATCAAAATTGTATCCATAATTATGTTTGACCAATGGCATACATAAACATCCGAATATGATGGAATAGTTATACTCCTTAATTTAAGTTTTCGGATCAAGTGTATGAAAAGTGGTTTCATAAATCATCTAAATCCGGTATAATACCATTTGAATTTTTCCGATCAATGTACAAACAATTGGTTTCTGGCTATTATTCGGATCAAATTCGGTAATCTAATGTTATGTTTCAATTTCAAAATGAAGTCAATCTAATTTTATGTAACGATGTGATCTCCTAATTATACTCCATAATTATGTCTGACCAATTTCATACTTAAACATGCGAATTTGAAGTCCTAATTCTACTCCATATTTGAAAGTAGTGCATCTATTTTGATAACTTTAAAAAAACAATTCATACAATTATGCTAATGCTAATTTCACTCCACCATTACATCCATTCCTTATCGATCGAATAGCTATAAAAACGTCAAATCACCATTCATACGATTATGCTACCACACATTTCTTGCACTTTGATTAATCGCATACATATATTCTTAGGTGATTTACTCTTTCTCATATTAGATACATAACCGTTATTTTTTTCTATTTGTTATTTTTCAATACATTAGATAGATGTTTGGCATGCATTTGTTCAATCAATCGCATGGATGTATGCTGCCATACATTCGAATGTATAGCTACCCCCTATAACAAACATTATTCTTATGCTGTCTACAGTTTGTTTCGAAAGTACTAATTTGAATTTAACCTTTTTTTAACAGTCAAAAAGATCAATGGCTGCCGTAGAAGCAAAACGAGTTTACAATGGTTAACCAAATTCATGTCAATCGAAACGATGTGGCTTTAAAGCTAAAGATTATTCGGGTTTGGCGCCAAAACCGATCGTCGCAATCCTAATGATGTCTACTCAATTGAAATGATCCTATGTGACGAAAATGTAAATATCAACTACAAGCTTTTATTAAAGCTTTTTATTTGGATATTTCATTATTAACTTTACACTATTTAATATTTTTCGACTACAAATTTGCTTATAGTCGTACATTAAAAACGTCAATCTTTACGCACATAGTTATATTGTTTTTTTTATAATTAACAGGGTGACAGGATTCAAGCGAATGTATTTAAGCGGTTGTTTTTTAGATTTGAGAGGTTTTTGTTGGAAAATGCTTCTCTTATTATACGAAATCTAGGAGTTGGGCTCAATTCTTCTAAGTACAAGTATGCTCCAAACCCAAACAAACAAACTGTGCTTGAATATGAGCACTCAAGTTTCCGATTATGCTGGTTTCCAAGGGCCAGATTTGGGTTCTCTTTTGTGCCCTATCAAAGAATTCTGGATAGGGAGGTTGATGATTATGTTACAATAGGTTTATTTCATCAATATCTCCTTTTTTCATTACAACGAAACCATAATAATATTGTTTGGTTTGATGTTACATTAATGTTTCTTTTATATTTGATTTTAGATGTTATCGGACATGTTAACAAGTTCTTCAGCAATGATGATAAAGATAAAAAGTTTGTCGCTGATAAGAAGAGGTTAACAATGGAAATCCAAGATATCGTGTATGTATTGTTTTTATTTTTTGCATTTTATACAAACTGCAAATAACGGTGGTATATAGTTTGTTTTTTATACTAAAATAATTTTAACTTTTTGAAGGGGTTTGAACATCTATGTAACATTGTGGGATAGTTATGCCATGGAGATGTCAAAATATGTTGCAACTCATCAAATGGAGAAAGAATTTATAATAATACTGTAGTTTGGCCGTTTGAAGTTTTATAATGGCTGTTTACTGTTATTAAATATTTAGATTATATTTGTATTATAAATTATATTTATACTTCTATAGTTTCTTATTATTATTATTTAGATTTTTTTTTCTAATATTTGTTTTATATAGGAAAACCGTATGTTTCTAATTCTTTTGGAGATCGCGTTAGTCGACTGTTCATTAATGGGGATATTGAAGATATTAACCGGTACAAAACAAGGTAGCCACTATTATGTTTTTCAATACGAATTACAATATCTTAAACGTGTAATCTATCTATATAATAATTGAGGTTAACTTGGGTTGAATGAAGGCTTTTAAGAGTGTCCACGTCACCCTCCAACTTAGTTATTTGGTAAAATGGAGCTCCGACTATACCCGACTTCTTTCAAACCCTAACATGCCTCAAACACAGCCTCAACTGTGTTCTTCTCTTTTCTCTTTACAACACTTACACCTTCAACAATCAAAGGCCCACACCCTGATCTAATCCTTTAACTATGTTCTTCTATTTTCTATGTTCTTCCATTGCAAGGTAGCTTTTCGATTTGGCTGATGTTTTTGCTTAGGGTTTTAAATATGATTTTCTTGTCAATCGGCTATCTCTATTTAATTTTGATAATATATTCTAATCGATTTTTGCTTTTACACATCAGTTTCTGACTCTTTTCTTTCATCTACGTGAGTTTATGTGCATTTCAGGTAACGATTCTTACATTGCGCCGCATCTATTATAATATCATGATTTCATCGATTTATTGTATACTCGATTTCGTCTTCAGGTAAATCGAATGAATATATATGATTTTCGTCATACAATCATTGATGGCTTGGATTTTTACAGATCTGCGTTTCAGTTTAGGGTTTATATGTATAGATGACTTCTCAATTTAGGCTTTCGGTTTTAGGGTTTCAATTTAAATACACATATGTTTCAGATCTGTTTTGCTAGATTGTTATGTTTTTAGATCTGTCATTATTTTAAGATTTACAGTTGTATTATCTATTATTGATTATATATATATATACACACACATACATATCGGGTCATCTTTTCAGCCCTTTTTTGGCTGGTTCAATGGATAAATGTTCAGACCTATTTATGATTTTCTTTCTATATATCCGTTGGAATTAGAGTTTGGTGTTTTAAAGATGTGTTTCCATGAATTCGTTATTGGATTATCCATTAATGTTTTCTGATGTTGATTACGGTGTTTTAACCCGGGGTTGTCCGTTAATTTTTCTGATGTTGTTTATATATGTGCAATCCTTATTGGATTATAGTTAACTGTTGATTTTGACTGATGTTATACATAGATTTGTTGTTCGGTTTAGCATATTATTGATTTATATATACGTTGTTTGGTATATCATAAAGAATAAATGTTCATATTTGTTGAAAGCTTTTGGCCTTCAAACTAACATAGAATACTTGAATGAATAACAGCCTTGAATGGATAGTGTTGTTCATTCACTTTCGTCTACATATGATTTTTAATGCTTTAGTTTGATTGTATAGTCCATGTTTTGTCACTTGTTATCAGAGTTGCAGGTCATAGGTTGCTCAATGTGGGTTTCAGAGTATTTCTTCTTGAAAGAAGTTGGGCTAAGGATGAAAGTACTCTAAAGGTTTTATCTAATTACCTATACTCTACTAGCTACTATATATATATTGTTGTTTTGTGTAGTTTATTGCTATTAAAGTAGCGTAGTTTTTATGCATATAGAGCTGTCAAAACAGCCCTGATTTCTATAATTAATTGTTGTCAAATTGGTTTGGTTTTATGCATATATAACTGTCAAAACAATGCATACTTTTTGCAGTTATCTGCTAGCAAATTAGTGCAATTTTTAGGCATATAGAGCTGTCAAAAAGTGCAGTTTATTGCTGTCAATTTAGTGCAGTTGTTAATCATATAGAGCTCTTAACAATTGCAGATTTTTGCAGTTCATTGTAGTTTATTTCTTATGGGTATGGTTTCCATAGCTAATAAACGATTCTCTTTCTCTAAATGTGTCTCAGGCTTCAATTGGTTCATCGATTGCTACAATCAACCTTTTCATGCTTCATAATCTGATAAGGTATGGTGTATGTTTCCAGATTTTGACTCCATATTTGGTGAATTGTGATTGTGAATTATGTTTTTGTTAAAAAAGGAAGTTCTAGAGGGGCATAAAGATGTACATATTTTGAAGATGCTTAGGTTTTTATTAATCGTAACGTAATTAGATGTTTTAGATATGCATTCATATATGTGTTGTTATTTGTATTATGATATACTTTTACATATTTTTGATTCATATTCGCTTATGTTTTTCGATTAGATGTTTTCATATATGTTTTTCGATTAGATGTTTCCATAAGTAAGTTTGTTCTCTTTATTATTGTCTGTGTATGACTTTGTGTTTCAGTTATATGAATATGCCCTTTGATGACATGTTTTATAAATATTTAAAACTATTTATATATATATAAAAAATGGTCAACAAAACGTGTTACGGGTCAACCTGACAACCTGTAAAATTTTTACTCATTTTGAACCATTATCTAACCTTAGTTTGCCCTCTTTACCTAATATATAGTCCTTGGGATGTGTCTCTTTTCGCTTTTTTAACAGAAAGTCTTGATAATTTATTCAAGTTTGCGTGTTATACACATGTATATAACATAGCAAATGGCATCCAAGGGGAAATGGGAACTTTGAATTTTTGTTGGTATGTGTCTAAAACTATTCTAAATGGACATAAAAGTATATTTATACGTAGTGTAGAACCAACATCTGTTTCCATGATAAAACACACTTGAAGCTCTAACTTTGCTGCAAACATTATTCGACATGTGAAAATCAGCTATCAATGAGCAAGAGTTGGAAGATTTTGATTGAAGTAATGAAAATGGACCATTGGTTGAAGTTCGTTAAGCCCCAACTAAATGATAAGTGTTCTATGCTTAAGCTTAGTTATGATTATAATATAGATATTACCCTTACCCAAATGATGTAATGTGTGATATTGGTTGAAGTTCGTTAAGCCCCAACTAAATGATAAGTGTACTATGCTTAAGCTTAGTTATGATTAGAATATAGATATTACCCAAATGATGTAATGTGTGATATTGTGATAGTATGCTATGTAGTTTGCAGTTGTCAAATTAAACTTTACTTACTCAATATATCCATCATTTCGTTACATTAAACTGTTAGATGACATTTTGCATTTAACATCAAAAATCATACATATTGCATTATCAAACATTTAGTAACCGAAACAAATCGATAATACAATTCTTATTTTCCTACTTTTGTTCATTTTATTTTCGGGTGAAACTGTGGGTCCCCACGGGACTCTAACCTAGTTTATATAAAATGTAATTGAACATATTTGTTGGTTGTAATAAATGGGTTTAAAATGTCGTATGTGGGTTAATAGGTCGACCCATTTTTATATGTGGACCTATTTGATATAAACAATCTTTAGTTTCTTCTTTACAAAAATAGCATTTGATTTTTTTTATTGTTAAGAAATTGGTCTAGCAAACAAAAGTATCCACATGGCAAACCATGTTGCGC